>JARFIW010000210.1:0-62263 GCA_036346225.1 Platerodrilus igneus
AATGCTAAAATTAAAAAGCATTGTGGCATGAATGGGCATTTTTGTAGAAATGCAAAGATAGCAAGTTATTTTTTTTTGAAAGAACAGCAAAATTACTACGACCGGTTTTGAGTGTATGGTATATAATCATTAAGCATTTTTTTGTTGCTTGAAAATATTATTTATAACCTCAAAACTACTAATTTAGGATAGGAGCAGTGGATTTTTCCTTACTGATTTTCTATTTAGTTACTTATACTTACTGACAACATTAATTGGGTTTTTATATGGTACCAAACCCACATAGCGCTGGTAATAACCTCTACCACAAAACATTAACGGAGGCACTCCAGTGTTCTGTTTAAACCAGTATTGAAAACGTGCCAGTACTGTACTTTCCGATTTTACCAGGTGTTTAAACACATCCACCTCTCCAAAGGAGAAAACTGGAACAAGTGGTGAACCATTCTTTAAGGCTAATTTTATAAATCCTTCCTGTTATTTAAAACAATTTTCTATACACCAGGGTAGGTATAGAGAGCTTCCGCAGCGCCTCCTACCATTATAACAGCAACTTTTCCACCATTTAGATAGCTTAACAACCAGCTAATAGATTTTGCTGATACGCTACATGCTCCAAGAGATAAAAAGTAATCTAGAAATATTGGAACTCTAAAATTTGTATATAAAGTAAGCGCATGAAGGTTATGATTTGGAACTAAATTGTCGATTCCACAGGCGTTACTCGTTAGCGCTATTATTAGACCATTTGGCATTACACCGTGTGGAAAGCAACCAAAAACATAATTTTTCTTAGGGTCTAGTTTAAAATCAGGCACTGCTGTCAAAGTAATTAGAAAATAGTCCCTAACATATTCAAAAAATTTTAATCCTCGAAACCAATTGTTGGTGGACCGCCTTGTTCTGAAGTGTGAACGTCAAAATAAATATTCATGTTAAATATATGCCAGCTATAAACCAGTATCTTGTAAAAAGTACAATCCAGAATACAAAGACGGGTCCTATTATGGAAAGTGCCGTCATACACAAAAAGTGTGTAGCTGCAGCTAACATTTGCAAGTGTTCCCGGAAGAATTAGTGATAGTCAGGAAATTCTTAATGGAATACTTGTTCGGTAATAAATATTGGAAATCTGATTAAATATAAATTATAAATGTAAGTTCAACAATTTAGTGGGTCCATTGCATAGTTTTTCAAAAAGAAAACATCGTTTCGTTATAGCTACAAGTACAGTTTAGAAACATTTTTGAACTATTATCTACATTATACATTTTCCCAAAGACTTTATGGTTCTACAGCTGCGTTCAGGAAGTATGCAAAACTAGTTTTTTTCGAATTTAGCAATTTAATTCAGTAACACTGAAAGATTGTTGTGCACACTGTATTTGCAATTCCATGAACCACAAAGCTACTTGCTAAGGGCTAACATACCCGCATTTTTAGATTCAACAGAAATGTTACAAATTTCAATTGAAGGAAAGGAGTGGAATGTCGCGATTTATCTTAAATCCAAACTTAATGGAAAAGCCAGAAATTTAATTAATTAATAATAGTATCAAATTTAATAAACTGAATTAAAGTGAAAAACGTAAAATTTGTTTATTACAAAGTTATTCAATTAGCTCAGTAAGGAAAATTTAATATATTGTATGCCCGGTTAAAAACGTTTCAGTTAAATCAGTCAGCCAGTGTGCTTTTGTGCTAGTGTTGATTCTGTATCTGCAAAATTTAGTTGCGCTGTGCGTTTTCGTTAAATTATCTTTAAGTTCATTTTTCTTTAAATAAGTAAGTATATATAGTTTTGATTTAACATGAACAAGTTAACTAACTGCTTTACACATGTAAATAAATTACTAGAAATATAAAGAAGTGAGAACGAGCCCTCGACGTCTTCGAGCAGCACTGAAGTTGATTCAGAGACAACGCCACAAGTATATTTATGACACAGGCCATACAATTGGGAAGGTGTTAAATAAAAGTAACATTTTGAAGGTTTTGAAAGAAACGTGGACCCCATTGCATAATTATTTCCCTGCTAATGTAGAAGGAAAGCAAATCAGAAGATTTAGATACGAGTGGCTCAACACGTATTTGGCTTGCATACAGCGATGCTAAGTGTGGCTGTTTTTGTAAATACTGTGTTTTTTTGCTCCAACCGGTTCTGGATTATATAGTAGAGTAAATTAAATTGGAGTTTAAATAAATTTTGTGCTTTAAAAACAATTTTAGAACTAGTCATATATTATATTAAATTTGTTTTTTATATGATCAACAAATGTGTTAAAAATCCTTTAACAAAATACAAGAAAACAATTGAGTACTTTCGTATGCACGCAGACAAAGGCTATCACAAATTCTCAGTTCAAAAAGCATTCGAATTTGTTAAAGTTATGGAATCCGGGGGGAAAAAATGTTGCAGCTTTGCTGGATACGAACAGTGTGGCCCTAATAGAATCAAACAGAAAACGTTTACCTCCAATAATTAAACCTGTGGTATTTTGTGCGATAAATAATATTGCGTTGAGGGGGTACGGAGACGATGGAATTGACGATGAACCATCCTGATGAGCTGTTGAACCAAGAAAATATTTTATCTGGAAAATAAGGAATTATCCGTAGCATTTTAGGCTTTCGGCTAGATTCTGGGGATACGGATCTAAAATATCACGTTGGACTTGCTGGACAATGATTAGCAAAACTATTCAGACCGAAATTATTGAATCCATTGGAGAGGTCATTAGAAATAATATATTAAATGACGTGAAAAATTCTAAGTTTTACTTTGTCCTCTGTGATGAAACTACAGATGTTAGTACAAAAGAACAAATAACCATGTGTTTTCGATATGTATATCTTAAAAATATGATGCTGAGAGAACAGTTTGTTGGCTTCGTTGAACTAAAAGGAACTACAGGACGTGAAATAAAGAACGTGATTGTTTATGAACTTTTACAACTAGGGTTAATAATACAGAATTTAAGACGGCAAGGATATGACGGTGGCTCAAATATGTTTAGAAAATTTAATGGTACTAAGGTGCTACTGCTACAACAGTAACCCCTAGCTTTATATATTGATAGCTTGAACATCGCGCTCATGGTTATGTTTAAATTTAATTGATAGGTTTCAACCATCAATTAAATCTAAGCACAACCAAGAGGTGCGATGTTCAACCTATCAAAAATATGATGGCCATTGCAACGTCAGTATCAAGTTTTATGAAAGGTTCGGCAAAAAGAGTGTCTACTTTGGAGAACATTATTTTAGATGCAAACATAGATGCACCCCAAAAAAAGAAGTTGAAATCCCTATGCCCGACAAGGTGGATCGAAAGATATGATAGTTTAATTGTTTTCAAAGAGCTCTTTTGGTATATATCAAAGTTTTCAAACAACTGGAGTTGGATAGAGATACAGAGACATCATCAAACGCTGTTGCTTTTGGAGCTGCATTAAAAAGAAGTGTCTTTGTCGTAAGCTTATGCATAACTGTTCATTGTCTACCACTAACTTTAAAATTGAGCAAATTTCCACAAGACCCCACGCAACATATTTCAACTGCAAGCGGCTACATTGCAATGATAAACAAATTAAAAATAATGAAATCAGAGACAGATGAAGAATTTAAGAAAATCTTCAAAGGTTCACAAGGAACTGAAAGAATGTTGGGAGAAGAAATTGATGTGCCTCGTACTTGCAATCGTCAGACACAAAGATCAAATGTTCAGTTATAAAATCCAATACATTGTTATAGGGTGATTATATTTTTACCATTTTTGTATCACCTTATTTCTTAATTGGAAATCAGGTTCGGTGCTGAACTGCACAAAGTTGTTCCTCTAGAAGAATTAATTCCGTCTGACTTTTCAAAACACACTTGGTTCATTTAAGTTATGGTTACGCTATTTAGGTTTAGTGTTACGTCCTTGTTCTTACGAAGTGCACTTACCAAAGCAGGTACCAATTACTGTATTATTTTTTATACATATTTAGTGCTTGAAATATTATAACCAATTTTATTACGAGTATATTATCAATTTGACAAATGTTCTTAATCAAGCGTTTGGTTGTTTTATGAATAATAAAACATTAAATGTTATAAAGTAAAATATTACCTAAATTTCATTAAGACCAAAAAACCCAAGAACAAGTGTCAAATTGATAATTTATATTTATTGTTGTGAAGTCGAGCCCCCTATTTGTTACGCCTTAAATTGTGAAGTTTACGCTGGAACTCTCAAACAGGACCAATCGTGCCCAACGCTTGGGTCGACATTATTGGTGTGAAACTCCGCTGGATACCCTCGTGCCCCATAATTTGGGTACAATTCCATATGTTGTATAGTTTACTTTGGCTGCTTACTCTGACACCCCTAAAATACTCTTAAGAACTAACAACTAAAGCTTACCTAGACTGTTTAATCTAGTAACTCCCGCTCATTGTCTCTATGCTGTAATCTAAAAGAAATCACCCCCTACACTCATACTCAAAATAACGCAACTCACAAAATACATCACACTCTATTTACAGGAAATAAATATTACATTTTCAGAATGTGTTTCATTATGTACAATCGTACTACTTGTATTTTCAACACTTCCTTTTTCAACATGTAATATGATTTGATAACCTCATTAAACAAATACCCTATTAAAGAAAAATGGCTATCCTCATACCTGATGTTAACCCCTTGTCTTATTATGAGCTCACAGTAAAACTTTTTAAACGTGAGTGCAAATTTACAGCACTGAGAAAACGAAATGAGCCTCTTTACTTTGTACAACATAGCCTGGTTGTCTTTAAATTAATTATTATTTTCTACCTAAATAAGTTTTCAACTACATCTAAAGTCCCATAAAATTTTCAGTTCATTAAATTCGTAAAATATAGACACTTCTAAGCAAAAAAGTTAAAAGAAACACAGCCAGTAACCATCACAGAATGTTTTTATAAAATTTGTTACCTGGTAACTATTATCCGGTAAGTATCCGCAAACCAGCTCATGAAAAAGATGCCGTCTAGTATGGCTCTAGTCCATGGAACAGCTTCCAGGTTGAATCACCATTCCACTCTGCATGCTGCTATCCCAAAATCTCTCTTCATTTACAATAAACCAAATGCATCCAACTTTCAAAATTTAAACATCATATTCCCATTTATAGAGAACTAATCAATGATTGCTACATCCACCATTCAATTCCAATTTTTAACAGTTTTTGTACATTTCAACACTCAAAATAGTTGTTTGTACTTACTTTGTATACGCTTCGCTCATAATTTTTTATTCCTTTTCAAATTTTAAATAAGTTGACTTATCATCACTCCACACCAACTTATGTGCAAAAAGTACCATTAATTAATTATATAAAATATCACTTATCACATTCACTAGAAGTAACTTCGTAGGTAAGCGAAGAACGTAGGAATAAGAGAACGTCACCCTCCACTAAGGTGATTATATAGCGCCCATGTAACCCTCCCCCTATTTACCAAATTGAGCACGTAAAACTATAACGAACAACAATATTTCTAAGTAAAACGCCAACCGTCTACTCACTTCCTAAAATTACCGGCCTAACCGTCGCCAATTTCAACGTCAAACCTCCAACGGCTTTCAGCTTTCTTCGCAGTACGATGTACATACAGCAAAATTACGTGGAACACCTTCGAAAATCGTCAACCGTCCAAGCTTTTCAGCGAAAACTAACCTCAACGAATTTTAATTCTAACTACATTCACGCCCTCCAAACTAAACAAAACATATTCTTTTCCCCTTTCTCCTATATATTGTCTTTTCTTACTTGTGCTCCCTTCTTATAAATCCCCCGTTGGATTTAACCCTACCTAACTTTCAAACTGTTGCGCGTATACTTGTATCGTTCAATTACATCGCTTTATTTCCCTCACTGTTTTCGATCGATACAAACATATCCCGTCTTACTCTATCTACAGGCTATAGAACTGTCTTTGTTCACGTGTTTATCACGAAGTCCAACTGATATTTACCTTTGTATTTTTGTCTTTTATAATCTTTATTAAAAACCGTCTTCGTATGTGATGTTGATTCGTTTCTGCTTGTAACATACGTTTACATTCTTAGAAGTTATTGATTTTCGTACCCTAACCATACAAGCTAGTGTTTAGCATGCTATATTGAAACGTTTCAAGTTTGTCCTTAAGAAAATCGATCCTATGCTAACGAATTTGCAACGCATTTATATTTTCGTGCACTATCTTAACTTAGAATAAAAGCTGTATTTTCACCTTGTCATTTTTAAAATCTAGTTTCCTACTCTACAGATATTATGCTATACGTTACTAAATAAATGAATGCATGCTGAAACTACAATTAAACTACCCTAAATTCCTACCTTTAGATTGTGATTACACATGCGCTAGCTTAATTGACCTTAGGAATCTGTATATATAACTTTCTCGATAGAGTTGTGATTACACATCCTAGCTTGACCTATGCAAGGTCCTTAGGAATCTGATATTATATATATGGACTGCAGAAAACTGCAGTTTGTTTAAGGAGTAATTTATAGCAAATTGGATAGTTTGCAGATGAAGCAGTCAATACCCTGTATAATAGGACGCAGAAATACTGCATTTGTTTACGACGCAAATAGTAGACAATTGGAGATAGTTTGCAGATAGTAAATGTCAATACCCTGTATATAGAGTAAATAAATAGTTTTAAACGACGCAGTAGATAGTATATTAGGTACATTTAGGTTAGCATAGAACATATTAGTAATTCATGCAATTTAGAAGTAAGGATAGTTCGATATATTTAACACGCATTCAAAAGAATTCCAATCAGTTATTAGGTAATTTACGGTAGATGCAAGATAACTAAATGTTTCAGTGGAAGCACGCGAATTTAGAAGTAAGGATAGTACATATAATTAAACACGCATTTTGATAAGAATTCCAATCAGGTGATTAATAATACGGAGATAAATAAGCAGTATTAAAGAAGCGTGTGAAAGTGCGTACATTGCAATTAACAGATATTTGATAAGTATAAGGTGATGGAAAACGATGCGTAGATTTTCAAAACACCGCATGGGCTGATATATGAAAATTGAAAGTCGAATTGCATCAGATATTTGTGTATAATATGGAAAAACGATTATATTTTTTCAAAACACCGCATGGGCTGATAACGAAGCAGCTGCAAGCAAACAACAATTACTTAAGAGGACAAGAATGTTACATCAGAAAACTACTTTAAGTGTAGAAAATGAAAAGACTTGATTGGTTAAGATTAGCGACGGGCTTGTAAGCCATGCCCACAGACGAAGTGGGATATCAATCATATATTAACAGCGACAATGATAACGAGCTCAGTTATCAACTCAACAAAGGCCAAGGTGCGTCAATTTGAACAAAAGAGTAACGCCTATGAATAATATTTAAAAGTGAAAATTGTTTAAGTGACTGATAGTGCGACGAAGATGAAAATTACTATTGCCGATTAAACGTAAGTAGATTTTGGGGAATTTATTTAAACTAAAATATAATAATAATAGGGCTCTAAGTCTGACGATGATATTCTAAATTGGAGGCGGACGATAATGATTCTAAGTTTGATGATAATAATTCAAGTAATAATTTAAATGATATTCTGAGTCTGGTGAGAATAAATTTCAATTCTGAGGCTGGTGAGAAAAAGTCATAAGTCGAAGTGTGACAACAATAATTCAAAGGGAGACGACAATAATTCAAATGTAATAAATCTAAGTGTGGATAGATAAAATTTTAAATGGGTGTATAATAATTCTGAATTGGTGGAGAATAATTTTGATTCAAATGGATGGTATAATGCATGGAAAATTCTAGTTGATAATGGATGCGTTGATAATCTTGGTTGCGAGAAGGAAATAACGAAGTAAACAGACCAGGTTAGATTTTTTAGTTTTAAGACATTTTTTTCTATTTGAATTTAAATATTGAATATTGAATTTGCTTATTTAATATAAATTAGTGTAACAGGGTCAACAACGAACTTGCATACGTAGAAAGTACGTAATATGATAAAGGGGTTTTGAACATTTCAGGCTGCTTTTTATAAAAACAATAGGTTTTTTGGTGACTTTAGATTGATTGAAAAGCATATGATTTTTGAGATAAATACGATGTACAATATTTATTGATTGAAAAGTGTATTTTAATAATTTTCAAAACCTGTACATAATATTTGTTTTTATTATATGGAATTAACTAACTTCATTTTATAATTCAAAATAAAAGCTATTCGAGGCCGAATGATAAAATTTATGGGAGTGTAATTTGATAATTTAAAAAGAGAGGAAGAGTCAAGTAGAATACGCCATTGATATCGAGTGCGGCGTTATCACATCAAGTTTTGTTATTGGTCGACACAAGGTCGGTCCACGATGAATTCCTGTTTATTTATAGCATAACTTAATATGACGCCCAAACGATGGGGCACGAATAATTGTGAGAGTATCATAGCAATATATATATATATATATATATATATATATATATATATATATATATATTATATTCATTTCTTGACCATCTGTTTATATTTTACTTAAATTTCTTGGAATTTGGTCATTTTCAACTATCTTAGTTATATGATGTTATTGTGATGAAATGAAACTGCTCAATCAATCATTTTAATTCACTACATAGTTGAAAATGACCAAATTCCAAGAAATTTAAGTAAAATATAAACAGATGGTCAAGAAAGGATGAATATAATGTACATGTGTATGGATTAAATCAAGCACTTCTGAAATAATATAATTACAGAGGAATTTATAAAGAGAATCGGTTTTAGTTTTAACTTAGAATAGTATTTGAATGAACCACATAGACTTAGGTAATTATAAGAAAATGAATACACACAATAGATTAGGAATAGTTGGAAACAGAAAAAAAATTCTACTAAAGGAATATCAATATGAACTATTAAAACTAGCTAAGGAAAAAAACAGGAGAATATTTCTACTAAGATGCAAAAATCAAAGAATAATACCTACCTTTTTAAACATTAAACCGAAAACGCCAATCTTTGACAAGAAATTTAAACATCATTATCTTAGGTACCTAAACGTATTTTATATGCATTGCATAAATTTATGTATAGCACAATGCTGTACAAAAATAAGTAAAATCAACTACAAACTAAATGACATTAAAGCTAAAATATCACAAAACACGCACACTGAATTTCACAATAAGTTCTTTGATAAACAAAATGAAATCTATTATAATACTTTTAACAAGATAAAACAAAAACACGTTAATAAAATTGAGCTTCTAATAAATAAACAGAACAACAACCACAAGAAGAAACAAATTAACAACGTGAATAATAAATGGATAACAAATTTGACAAATAACATTATCCCACCTGAAGTAAACAATGTATTAAGTTTAGGTAATAAATTTTCAACCAAACTACCAAAAACTAATTATGAAGACATTATAGCAAACGTAGAAATAGGAATAAAAACAAAAACCACAGAAGAAAAGTTCGAAATTCGAAATAAAATTTGTAATATGTTAACAAACCACCGCAAAAAGGAGAACAACCGTATTAAAAACACAAACACCAACCTCGAAAATCACAATCTAAAGAAAACTAAAGAATTCTTAATGAATAACAAAGACATATATGTCCTACAAGCAGATAAAAGCAAGACAACAGTTTTAATGAATAAGAATGAATATATTTTTAAAATGAATAAAATGCTTAATGATAACACCACATATCTAAATAAAAAAATAGACCCAACGTTACAATTACAAAACACTATAAACACACTAGTAAATCATTGGTTCAAAAAGAATTTTATAACGCAATTTATTAAAAATCAATTAATATGCCACAATGGACATGCACCGTACATATATGGATTACCCAAGTTACACAAAGTTAACATCCCACTACGACCCATCGTGAGCACAAGAAACACGCCCACTTACAATCTAGCAAAATTTTTAACAACAACACTCAAAAATATCATAGGAAACACAAATTATTCCATAAAAGATAGTTGGGATTTCCAAAAATTTATAACCCAACAAACAGTACCAAGTGACCACATTATAATTTCAATCGACGTAAAATCATTATTTACCAACGTTCCGACAGATCTGGTAATAAATATAATAAAAAATAAATGGAACATAATAACACCGTTCACAACTTTGCCAATGGAAGAATTTATAAAAGAGATTACAACATGTCTAGATGCTTCATATTTCAAATTTGAGAACAATATCTATGTGCAAATATTTGGTACTGCGATGGGCTCTCCAATTTCAGCCACCATCGCAAATATGGTACTAGAAGAGCTTGAAAACAATGCTATCGACCAATTAAAATTTAAGCCTGCCTTCTACAAAAGATTTGTTGATGACTGTATCATATGTCTACCTGAAAATAAAATTGATGAAACAATGAATGCATTTAATGGATTTCATCCACGCCTACAATTCACATATGAAAGAGAAATAAACAGATCTATACCATTCCTAGACACACTCGTCAAATACAACACAACAGGCAAAATAACAACAGACTGGTACAGGAAAACCACGTGGACTGGCAGATACTTAAATTTCCAATCGAATGTACCAATACAATATAAGAAAAATGTCATAAACAACCTTGTCGAACGTGCCATAGTACAATCACATAATGAGTTCAGACCTAAAAATATAAAAATAGTTAAAAAAACACTTAAAAATAACTGTTATTTTACATCATTCGTAAAACAAACCATTAAAGAAAAACTAGATAAAATTTATAACAATGAAGGCACTAAAAAACCACATACAAATGAAAATAGGATTGCAATGGGCTTTCAGAAAAAATAAAAAATGTCTAATGGCATATGATATACACGTCGCACACAAACCAAACAATACAACAAAAAAGTTCTATACCCAACTTAAACCTAAAGCAGACCAAAAAAACAGAACACACACAATTTATAAGATTAATTGCTCGGATTGCACGGGGCTATACATTGTAAATTCAAAACAGTACTTACATAAACGCATATATGAACATAAATATACAATAAAAACTTCTAATAAAAAGAGCACCGCCCTTGCAGCACACGCCATTGAAAAAGTTCACCAGTTTGACTTCGAAAATGTCTGTATCCTGAGTACCGCAGTTAATGATAAGAAAAGAAACCTTTTGGAAACAATACAAATCCAAAAAATCCCAAATGCCATAAATTCAAAAAATGACCAAGATGATTTTTGCAATATATACCACAACTTAATTCACCAATAATAAATAAATAAAAAAAAAAACAAAAATATCGTCAAACTTGAAGTTTTTATTATTTTGACAACGATCCTAGGTCATGGATCGAAACGTAAATAAAATAGATTTTAAAAACTATGAGTGGTTTCATTCCCAACGAAGATTAAGAAGAATGCTAAACAAACCACAACAAACATACAGGGAGTATTTACAAGTCAGGTATGGGCCTGAAATTTGTATTTGTTTTAGACAGTTGGACAATATAAACCTAAAGCTATCGCATTCCAAAATTCACTCACATTCCTAATAAAATGCAGAAACAACGAAATAATACCAAAAGGATTTAGAATCAAATTTGGAAAGACAAGCAATAAACTATCAAGAATTCTCGAAAGAGCAAGTTACAGTATGATGAGGAAAGACTACAAAACCACTGACACATTATTTATAAGTTAAAACAAGATATTGAGGGCATTATAAATTTCATACGAATAAAGGTAACAAAATATGATTTTGATAAAATTCTCGTTAGTGCAAAAACCTACCACGAATCAGTATTTTCCAAACAAAAGAAATTCACATAAAGAAATTTAATAACCTATTTATAGAGAAAAATAACACACAAACTAAAACGTTAGAAAACAGTAACACCATGCTAAACACCGTGATAAATTTATCAAACAGAACCATTAACGACACAGAAAAATCAATTCTTTCAAAAGGCCTTAACTTTTCAGTAACACCAAAATCAATACCAACCTTTGAAATAATTAGCTGTATTGAGAAAACAGCAAACCAACTCGAAGAAGATCAAGCAAACGAATTTAGAATACGATGTAAAATCGAAATAGAAAAGAATCACAAAATAAAGCCAAATGTAAGTAATAACGAAATAAAAGCAATTCGCAATCTAAAAAGCGATAACTCAATTATAATTCTACCTGCTGACAAAGGCAATGCAACAGTAATAATGAATAAAAACGATTACAACACAAAAGTCAACGAACTATTGAACACTGAGAATTACACCAGTTTAGAAACGGACCCAACAAAATCAATTGAAAATAAAATATACAAAACTCTATTTAAATTTAAAATGAATTCGAAGACAAAGAAAGAAGTAAACTAGTCCCACATTACAGTAAACCACCCCACTTTTACGGTCTACCAAAATTCATAAAAAGACATTCCTCTAAGACCTATTGTAAGCTCAATAGATTCACCATGCCATAATTTAGCAAAATTTCTACTAAAATTATAAATCCATTAGCAGGCAAAACGGATTCTTTCATTAAAACAACCAACACTTTTAGAAAAACTATCAAACATAAAAATTGAAAATACACACACAATGGTAAGCTTTGATGTAGTAAATCTCTTTACAAATGTCCCTATAAACAAAACGCTTAATATTATAAAAACAAACTCGAAAAAGATGGCAATCTTAAAGAAAGAACAAAACTAAGTGTATCATCGATTATGGAATTACTTGGTTTATGCGTAAATACCACATATTTTCAAATAAATGATCAATTTTACAAACAAAGCTTCGGAATGGCAATGGGAAGTCCACTATCCCCAATCTTCAGTAATATATTCATGGAGGAATTCGAAAAGATGTGATATTCACACAAGAATTGAAACCATTGATCTGGTGGAGATACGTTGATGATGTTTATGCTATTTGGCCTCATAATATAGAATTAATTAAAAACTTTATACAGTCAATTAACGAAATAGAACCAACTATTAAATTCACATATGAATTAGAACAACATGGAAAACTTCCGTTTTAGATATTCTAGTTAGCAAAACGATACAACAATTAATACATCGGTATATAGAAAACCAACGCACACTAACAAATACTTAAACTTCGATTCAAACCACCCACAATGTGTCAAACGAGGAATTATCAAAACCATGTATGATAGAGCAAAATTAATATCATCAAACGAAGAAATTTTAAAGAAAGAGAAAGACCTAATCAGATGTACACTAATAGAAAACAAATATCCTAAAAGAATAATAGAGAAAGAAATGAATAAAACCCTAAAATAAAGAAAAGAAAACAAAACAACGATACACACCACAAAATGCTCTCAATACCATACATAAAAGGATTCTCCGAAAAATTCAAAGAATAGGAAACAAATTTAGAATTAAAACAGTATTTAGAACCAACAATACACTAAGAGCACAATTAACAAAAACAAAACCCAAAAACGCAATACAAAATTCAAAAACTGTATCTACAAAATACCGTGCGAATGTAATAAGTTTTATATAGGAGAAACTTCCAGACCATTTGAAGTTCGATTAAGAGAACATAAATCATATATAAAAATAGAAAATTTGAAAAATCCATGATTTGCCAACATGCATGGGACTCCAGTCATAAAATAAAATGGGAAGATGCAAAAATTATCGACAAAGAAGAAAACCACCAAAACGCAAAATCAAAGAAGCTGCCTACATAACCCTACATAAAAATAACTGCGTTGCAAACGAATCCGTGACTTTCAGTAAACAATGGATTCCATTACTAAAAGAAATAACAAAAGAAATAACAATTGAAGATCAAATGCCCACAATATCTAGGTAGCATTGCAAGTTTTCCTGGGTTTTCCTTGCGATATTAACATGAAATACAGCCTACATACATGATTTCTATTTATACATACAATAACTAATTACATAACAATAAGCATATTAACTAGAAAACCATTATTTCGGCAAATTATAAATGTTGGGGGATCTTGGTAGCCACAGGTTGCTTAACCCCCTTCACTGAATCTCGGTAAAATAAGACATGAAATTAGAAATCTCTCAATTGTATAAATAGAAACATGTTAAAAAATGTTTTCCAAATTATTGAATTTATATAAAATTCACCAATAAAAATTAATCAGCTGATTTCACGTTAAGCGTATTGGCTACCATAGGAAAGTCGATCCCAGGTCGCAACACAAATTGAAGGCAATCATTCTTTTAAACTTTAAAAATTTTTGCTTAGTGTACTCAAACCAAATATTTCAAACATCAATAAATCAAAGTAACCTTCAATTTATGTCATAAACGTCAAACTTGAAGTTTTTATTATTTTGACAACGATCCTAGGTCATGGATCGAAACGTAAATAAAATAGATTTTAAAAACTATGAGTGGCTTCATTCCCAACGAAGATTAAGAAGAATGCTAAACAAACCACAACAAACATACAGGGAGTATTTACAAACCTATAGTAATTTAGAACCTACTTATAAATTAAGCAAGTACAATAGTGAAACTGACGCATTGACAAAAGTCACTGTCGACCCTCAAAGTAAGAAAATTAGGAACCAAAAGTGAACAAACTATCTCCAAACGCATCTTAATTAAAGTATAGGTGCTAAAGACGTACGCGGTAAGCAGGGTCAAGTACACTCAACTCATTTTACATTTCAGTGATGCGAATACCGAAAGTAGTTTCAAAACTACACATTTTAAAATTTTTCTTAATATAAGGACTTATACAATCAAATTTACGTTTGATTAGTAACGAAATAACAAATAAATTAGAACGTTTTCGTGTCTGAATTAGAATGGAATAATTGTATACTTCCGCGTATTATCAAATAACATTCTTGGGATTTTATTACACACGGAAAGTGTAACAAATATAGAACGCGCATTCTACAACTCAGCAAGGACATTGATGTAAATTGCATTTATTACTTACTAGTTATTTAAGCAAATACAGTTACAAAACTTTATACTTATTTGGCGTTTTTGAGGTTTGTTTAGGTCAATTTTTGTTGAGTATTTTGAAAATAAATTGCAGGAATGTAACACCTCCAAAATAAACGGTCGTCCATCTATGACGACAAAACGAACGTCGTCGGAAGGAGCTCGCTTTGAAATTGAACTTGAACTCTGAAGAAATTAAACATCATCCATCAACACCCCCTGGAACGGCCCCACCCACACCAACTACAACAAATATCACTAGCCAAGCCCTCGATGATCAATTTTCCTTACAAATAAGGAAACGACTACGACAAGTGAGCCCGGAACTAAAAAAATTTGAGGTAACTGAATCGTTAGATGAAATGTACTCGGACTTTATGGACTTCATTAACAACGAACTGGATCAAACAAATAGACCTAAAGTAGGACAACATAAGGAACTAAAACATCGTCTAATGCAATGGGAGTTTGTCCAAGCCAATTAATTGGGGAATACAAATATATTATACAACAAAACGTCAACTTACACAAACAAATAATTGAAACGAGACTCGAACTGGAACTGCATAAAACTCAACAAAAGCACACACCAACAGCAATGTACGCAAACATTCAAGCACCCACCCCGCCCAAAATAGACGCTATAACAAATTCAGTGGCAAATCAAACAGGCACAGTCTTCGTAACATCACGCAACGAAGAGACAGAATTAATCATCATTCCGAAAGGGGAAGGATAAAGATCCCAAACAACCGGGATCTTACAGACCTATCTGCTTGTTGGACACTATTGGAAAAACATTCGAACGTCTCCTACACGCTAAATTCAAATACACATACAAACAATAGGCTTACGTCCAGGACAATACGGCTTCCGGAAAGCACGCTCAACATAGGACGCCATCAATCACGCACTAAAAACTGTTGGCAACTCACAACATAAGTACGTATTACTAATCATGATCGACATCGAAGAGGCTTTCAATAACCTTTGGTGGCCCACACTATTTAGTATACTTATACAGAAAAGTTACCTACAACAACTATATCATACACTACGAGGTTACAGAGACAGATACGTTACGTTACATGGCACATACAATAACGACACAAACTAGCAAGGGATGCCCAAAAGGCTCTGCCTGCTGCCACATTTTCTGGGACATTGTCATCGAAAATCTACTGGAGAAACTGGATACCGTTGGGGAGGTGTCGTCTGTAGTGGCGTACGCGAATGACATCTTACTAGCGGTGAAAGGTGAGTCCAGGACGGAAATTGAAACAAACGCAAACAAAGCACTACATACAGTACAGAATATTGCCCCACAAAAGACAACCAACATTATCATGAAAGGAACCCTCGCACGAGACCCGTACATAAAACTACACGACACCAAAATCAAACGAGCAAAATCTACAAAATACCTAAGGATAATACTGGACAAAGAACAAAATTACGAACAGCACATAAGCACGGTATGCACAAACGATACAGTCACAAAGAACACAACAGCGAGCCCAGCACAAAGACAATACAAAATACCACTTCAATGCGTACGATTTTATCTTAACAGCGTACTTGCGGCCATCATGTGAAATGCTGCAAGTGTCTGAGCAGATAGGATAAATTACATAAAACTCCCTATGAAAAAAAAACAGTGCACAACGACAGCACTCATACGTTTAACAGAAGCGTACAGAACAGTCGCACACGACGCACTATATGTATAGGTCTTTCAAAACCTCATGGGCTGTTGGGCAGAACACCAATTTAAGGTATTTACGTAAAAGTGCATCCTAAAAACATTGACAACTCAGCTGTCGATATATTTACGTATTAAGATTAGTGGTTCATTATTAGTGTTTTTGATTATTATTTATGCGATTTCAGCCTTGATTCAAATTTAACCAGTTTTTTCAAAACTACTGCAACTCAGTCTAGTTTTTTATTTATAGGTATAATGAAGGTTTCAATTCAATTAGAAGAATAATGTTTGGTATTACAGATTAATTTGTTATTTTTAAGCTTTTAATTTTACAATAAGTAAACGCAAGAAAACAGTTCACAGTCAAGGAAGAGAATTTATTTATTGTGTGTATAAGTTTATGAGAGAAGAAAAGAACGAAATGCCTGTCATTTCTATGAATAATTTACAAGAACGAGTATAGTCGAAATCAGAAAAGAATGAATGCACGTCATTAATTTCTGATTCAATCCAAGATATACTTCTGCGTACACAATAGGCGTATTTAACATGTAAGAGAAAGCAAGAATATAAGTAGCACGTGTTTTCGAGCAAAGTAGCTTAGTAACGACTTACGCCGTGGAGTTTATGATACGTAAAGAATGAGAACAGTAAACTGTCGCATGTCCTAACTATATTACACTTATATTAATGAAGTCTTTAAGTTAATTTGTGCGGTTATTTATCACATGTCATTTTTAATACAACATAACCTAACATAACCATAACTTATAACTGCGCCTTTATATTTCGGTTTGCTTTTATATTTTGTTGTTTTCATTTTATTATTTTCGATTTGTCAAAAACAATTCTTGTCAGAACTATATTTTGTGTCAAATGTCGACTAGAGGAAAGCCATTAGGATCTCAAGCTCAGCAGCTTGTGCTGAACCTATTAGACTATTTTCAATTGCAGAAGGAACACGGAAGTCATTTAATTCCGCTAAATGCTGTACACGAGGTAAAATTGTGTAAACATTTTGAAGATTTATCAATTTCATATAGATTATTTTAAGAGAGTAGCAAATGCATTGCAAATCAGTGTTCATACTGTCGCAAATATTAAACTCCACAGTGCAACAAGTTTACGATTGGTAAGCCCTGGCAAAAAAAAGACCTCACAAGAAAGTAAAAACAAGTGATCTACCAGAAGCAGTTAAAATGAATATAAAAAATGCGTTATACAACATGTATGCACAGAGTAAGCTACTGGAATTGTTGTTTCAAATATACTAACGGTTTTTAATTTTGTGTAGAAAAGCATGTTAGTGTGAAATTGCTCAACCATGAACTTTGTGAAAATCATATTATGTTAAGTAACAGCAGCCTCTATGGCATATTACACGAAATTGGCTTTAAGTTCAAAAAAGAAGGAAATCGAAGTGCTTTAATGGAATAACCTGATGTTGCTAGCGCAAGATTAAAGTTTATGAAAGCATATCCAGACAATATGTTTTCAAATTCTAAACGTCAGGTGGTGTTTTGGATAAAACATGGGTATTTTCTCGTGTAAATGCCAGAAAATCATGGCAAGATGATGATCTTCGAAGTGTACGTAAGGTCAAAGGTTTTGATGGAAAACGATTTATAGTAGTGCATGCAGGCTCTGATGAAGGTTTTGTTGAAAATATCTCACTATTATTTGCATCTCGATCACAAAAAGAAGATTATCACGATGAAATGAACGGAGAAATGGGTAAATGAACGATTAGTTAACAGTTTAGAGCAGCCCTCTCTAATAATGATGGATAATTCATCATACCATTGTACAGAAGTTGAAAAAACCCAACATCATCGCGGAAAAAAGCTGATATTGTACAGTGGGTAAATGACCACAATATTAACTATGATGGATGTACGTTCAAAGCAGAATTATTAGTGCTAGCAAAGGCACATAGAAAGAGTAAACGGTACGTCGTCGATGAGTCACTGCAAAGCCACGGTCACGAAGTTTTGAGACTACCTCCTTATCACTGCCAGTTTAATGCTTTTGAACTTATTTGGGCTCTAGGGATGGACACGAACCCAACAGGTTCGAGATTCGGTTCGATTTTTCGAACCGAACCGAACCGAACCGGACATTTTATTTTCGAACCGAACCTCGAACCGGACCGGCAGGTTTTTCGAACCGAACCGAACCTAGCTCAAGGTTCGGTCCGGTTCGGTTCGAAACGTTCGATTTTTTAAATAAAAATTTAGTTTAAAAATTTAATTTTCACTAAAAACATGTCATTTTTCCCAAATGCACATTTCAAAAATTTCTAATCGCAAGCATATAAGAAATACAACGATTTTGTAATGTACATGGTCATCGAGTTCTAAGCCAATAGATAAAAAATGTAATAGGTGTTCATTAGTGTTACATGTCTAATAAATTTTGTCATCGAGACACATTTGTAGATCAAAAAATTCTAGATTAGTTCGATTTGTTTAATACTCCTTATTTCAAATTGTTGTTTGTTTATAACTAGTATTAGATATTAAAGAAACTCGAAATGATTTTGAAAATTTGGTTTTAAAAACAAGCTTATTTTATTTAATGAACAGAAGTCGTGTCCAAAACCATCTTAAACATATACAAGCCGAGGTCACGGTCTAGAGACTACAGAAGTTTTCAGAATAAACGAAACAATTTAATTCTTAATTAAGTATGTATTACTAATCCATCATTTTGACTTTTTCACTTTTGTATGAAAACCAGCTCTCTATTAATATTAAAAAATGTGACCCTGTAGCAAAAACTAATCTCCATTTCTTTTGTGCATAATCGCTCAACAAATAGTGTTCCAAAACGCATGGTGCCATACTATTTACTGTTTGTTTAGTGTGGCCATTACCACCAACGTCTTTAAAAGTAGCCGATACTTCAGAAGAATGACCCCGAACTTTCTCTCAAAACCAAGGGTTGAAGTTTATGACTCATGGCGGCATAAACTTTTTAATCAATGCCGACACAAAATAACACAGTATAATGCAAATAATAAGCAGACATAATGCCCGTGCCATAAATACTGTTATATTTTATTATGAAAAACGTAAACGCTGTTTGAAATAGATTTACGATTCTTTCTGATAACCATCTGATATTGTCTTTTAAAAGAAATAATAATAATAAAGATAAACTGACAAACAGCTTTTTGTTTGTACTGTATAAGAAATCAGCAACACCTTATTGTCTTGATACTATTTTTATACTAACTTAACCTAAAATAAAATTAATCGCAAAAATCGTGTGATATCGTTCTTTCACGGTAAAATGACATTAGCAAAAATCATCAATTATTAACACATTCTAAGTTTTAGAGGTGGCTTTCACTATTAACTTAATTGTATTTACGCTTTGTTAAAGAGAGTACGTATTGAAAAATCAAACCTGGACAAATAGTATTAATATGATTTATGCTACTAAAATCTAAAACAAATTAATGTTGGATTTATTGGAAAGTAGCAGCTACTAAATATAAAAACTACATTAAACATTTAAATTGTTGTAGTTGAACGTACTAGTTGTTTAAAATATCAAAATGTCGAACCGTTTCGGTTCGGTTCGTTTTTTTCGAACCGAACCGAACCGAACCGAACCGGAATATATTTTTTCGAACCGAGCCTCGAACCGAACCGGACTAAAAAGTTTTCGAACCGAACCGAACCGAACTTAGGGCAAGGTTCGGTTCGGTTCGGTTCAAATCCATCACTAAGTTGAACGTACTAATTGTTTAAAATATCAAAATGTCGAACCGGTTCGGTTCGGTTCGAGGTTCGGTTCGTTTTTTTCGAACCGAACCGAACCGAACGGGAATATATTTTTTCGAACCGAGCCTCGAACCGAACCGGACTAAAAAGTTTTCGAACCGAACCGAACCTAGGGCAAGGTTCGGTTCGGTTCGGTTCGAATCCATCACTATTGGGTTCACGCTAAAAGATATTATGACAAACACATGGGGCGTGATGGTAACACAGACTCTGATGTAATTACGATTTGGAACGAAGCTTTGCAACAATGTACTATAGAATTGTGGAAGAAATGCGTACGACATACAGAAGACTTTATAATCGAGTGGTAGAATCGAGAACAACTATTATCAATTGACTTGTTATCCATGTAACTGATAACGATTCAAGTTCAGAAAGCGACGTAGAATAAATTGCACATATACATATTTGTTATATTTATTCTTTAATAAATGAAATACAACTTTTAGAGTGTTACTTAATTTTTCTTTCTTGCTTTATTTAAAAATCTTTGGAGTGACATATTTTAATATTTTTGTCCAACGTTCAAGGCTTTGTTCCACATGCGAAAGTTTCACTCAGGGTATGGGTATCAGTTTAACTAAAATGCATAATTTAACTAATATTATGCAACGCTCTTTATTTACCTACCTGTGAAATTTAATAAACTAGAAATTATTAAAACCATTAAGATTGTAATCCAAGATCTACATTTGTTCTAACCTCATTTCATAGTAATATTTCTAATAATTACCGTCAATCTCATGAGAGCCGATTTATAGTTACATGAAATATAAATAAATACTATGAAGAGTAAATTTAATAATTACCAAAAATAATTATTTCTTTAAGCTGTATTCTGTCAAATCTTGTCATTTGCCTTTGGGTTTACTGAAAGTGACATGGTTGTCAGATGAAATGTATGGTGCATTCCTAGAGTATAATTTGTAAAGATGGTAGTAGAGTATTATAATTTTTTATAAATATTGCTTAATTTTACCAAATTGAAATAGTTTATTCGGTATATCTTTCTGCTAGTCTGCGTTTTGTAACTCTTATTATATGTGTGATTGACCTCAACTAATTATAAAGTAAATAAGAGAACAGATTGTTGCGAGAATAAAGTGGTATTGGCAACGTTATTCATTGTACTATTGAAAATGTTAAACAGAACCGGAAACTAGTTAATCCTCCAATGGGAATATTTCTTGAAATCTTTATTACACAATCAATTGATTAATCTTGATGCATACGAATACGGTTGATGGCGTGCATTCATTCTTTCCTGATTTCGACTATAGCAACAGCAATTGGAGTTGGATGCGAGGAGCAAACAGGAGGGTGGCTCATTTGTATCGAGAAGAAAGAAAATTAAGAGGAGTTTTAAATCTAATGTGCGCCAATTTGAGGATTGTGGTAGTAATTTATTGATTTTCTAGATTAAATTTTTATGAAATATGCATTCTTAAAAAATAATAAGAGAATAGTATTTTGGATGCCAAAAGTTTTAAAAGAATTAGCCTGTCTATTTTTATCCACACACGCACGGAAACATGACACACGAAAAGAACAATAAACAATACACTAAAAAAGTTGCAGGTTTCGCAAACAAACATTGTAGTTTTATAATTTATATTATGTTAATAAATTACTGGTTATGTAATCTACATAGCATAGCGGTTGAGTTAATTCAGAATACGCATCCGGAAATTCAATGTTTTTAGATTTTACTTATATTGTATCGTTCTTTCTTTTAATATGATACCTCTCGCATCCTTCATTGCGCATCTCAGAGCCCATGAGATTATAGGTTTTTCAAAACGTCATGGGCTGTTGCGCAGAACACCAATTTAAGTTATTTACGATATAGTGCATCCTAAAAACATTCACAACTCATCTGTTGATTTTTAATTCATCTGGCATTTATTTGCCTATTAAGATTTCTGGTTCATTATTATCGTTTTTGATTATTATTTATGAGATTTCAGTCTTGATTCACTTTAACCAGTTTTTCAAGACTATTGCAACGCAGTTTAGTTTTTTATTTGTAGGTATAATGAAGGTTTCAATTCAATTAAAAGAATAATGTTTGGTTTTACAGATTATTTTGTTATTTCTGAGCGTTTAATTTTACAATGGGTAACCGTAAGAAAACAGTGCACGGTCAAGGAAGAGAAATTATTTATAGTATGTATAAGTTTATGAGACAAGAAAAGAATGGAATGCCTGTTATTCCTATGAATAATTTACAAGAACGAGTAGCAATAGCAACTGGAGTTGGACTAAACACAGTCAAACTAATTATTTCAGAAGCGAGGAGCAAACCGGAGGGTGGCAAATCTGTATCACGAAGAAAGGAAATTAATAAGAGTAAGAGAAGTCATAAATCTAATGTAGGCCAATTTGAGGATTGTTGTAGTAACTTTATGATTTTTTAGATTAAATTTCTATGGTATATGCGTCCTTAAAAAATAATAGGAGGACAGTATTTTGGCTGCCAAGAGTTTTACAAAGTTTACCATGTATTTTCATCCACACACGCACGGAAACATGACACACGAAAAGAACAATAAACAATACACTAAAAAAGTTGCAGGTTTCGCAAACAAACATTGTAGTTTTATAATTTATATTATGTTAATAAATTACTGGTTATGCAATCCACATAGCATAGCGGTTGAGTTAATTCAGAATACGCATCCGGAAATTCAATGTTTTTAGATTTTACTTATATTGTATCGTTCTTTTTTTTATAGGATACCTCTCGCTTCCTTCATTGCGCATCTCACAGCCCATGAGATTTTTGAAAGACCTATAACACTCGGCATAATACCACTAGACCTAAAAGTCAAACAAAGAGCTGCAACATATTGGTTACTCAAAATTGAACTGAATAGAATCGCACAACTTAAAACGAATAACATAAAGACAAAAACAAATAAAGGACGAAATACTTGACGAATGGCAGACACGATGGACAAAATTAGCTCAGGAAGACGAACATACACACTGTAATGGCACTTAATTATAATAGTTGTAAGTCCTTGATAAAATTTTGACTATAAATGTTCCTAATGTTTTTATATAAGGATGCACATTTGTAAAATATTGTATTAGCATTTGAAAATGTTAGAATGTAGTTAATGTATGTGTCATCGAGAGGCGGAAAGAGTCTCGTTAGTGCAGTGAATAATAGTGGGGAGTAACAATTTTTCAGACAGATGGGTAGTACAAGTTGACGTGTGCGGGTGAAAATTAGAAGTCACTCCACTGTCCCCACATAAAGTTAAATGTACCGCATGCAATTTAATTATGATGTACGGTAGAGTGCAGCTAGCTATCTTAATTAAAATATAACTTTGATGTAACTACTATCACAGTGGAAAAGATCGAAAAGTGCACCAATCGTCATGGTCACATGAAGTCACCAGCAACAGGTTAGTGAGTTCATTTGATAATACAGAAAACTTTTTAAATGCGCTAATAAAAAACTCCGATCTATTTTAAGATTGAACCCCATCGTGGTACATTAATTTTAGGTTAAGTTTTTGGTATATTGAATATTTGCTTTTGTTGCATTATTAATTTTTATTTTAGTATATTATAATTAAAATTGATCTTTGAGTTTTCTTGTAAATACCTATGTAAGTTTTATCTATAAAGGATTAAGGTTTCAAACAAAGTGATATCCGCAGTTGACCCTGAGAGAGAAAGTTACATTTTGAATATAGTCGTAGTATATCATTCTACCTTTAAGTAAATTATTATTATTAATTTGAAAAAGAAAGAATTTAAATTAAAAAGTCACGGGGTTATTGAAAAGAAGGGGAGAGTAGTATTACAACACTAATACCGAACATAAGAGAAAGACTGAACACAAAACCCAATATACCGACGCAAGGACTACTACATTTTATAACAGGATACGAACTGCACCCAACATACAAATACAGAATGAAATTAACGGATTGCAACCAATGCACATACAGACAGGTAGGAACGCCCGAACACTTAGTATTACACTGCACAGAACTACAACAAGAACTACAAACTGATAGACGAGCACCACAAGACATGAACACTAAAGAAATGATTTAGAGCGAAGATAGCTTTCCACACATTAACAGAGCTGCACAAATAACAACGACAATACTGCACAAAAAACACCTCGAAGAGAGGTCAACTAAAACTAACAATCAACAAACATTCCTGGAAGTGACTATTTTTACCGGAAGTGACTTACAACCGAATGTGACTAGTGTTACGGATACCAGGAGTATATAAAATACTCCTCAGGAACCGCGCACTTAAATGACTCATAATGCCAAGTTCATTGCAATAATGAAAGGCAAACACATCAGATGTGCTGAAACAATTTTTTAACGCCTATAAAAGCATATATTGTTTAGTTATTTTATACACTGCAACGCCTATCCAGACAAATAATTAATTTCACAATATTAATAAATATTCAGAGATGTAGCGTATAATATTTAAAAAAGATATTATAGAAACATTCTTTAAACGATGGTTGTTTGAACAGTACTTCCGATGACAAAAGACTTTTGTTCGTCGAGTTAATTTTGTCGATCGAGTACCAGTCGCTCTCGGCCTTTAGATGCGATAAAAAGCAACATCGGTTTTACAAGGATCCGAGCCAGCGATTTGCGCGTAGCCAAAACTGTGGCAGTGCTTTCCAATGCTAATAGCACTTGAGTTTTTTGTTTCTGTAAACGCGCTCACTTTATTATCTCACCTTATGATATCACTTATTATCAACTTGATATCCCACTCTGTTATATCAATTAGCAATAAAACTTAAAGATTTCAATTTAATAGCTTGCTTTATAGCTTTATTGAATAATCCATTTTATGGATAAATTTACTTTAATTGGTTTACTTCGACGGATCACTTTATCAGTTCAGTTTAATGGATCCCTTCAATTGCTTTCTTAAATTATTAATTCGTCAAGAGCTCAAGGATAGTAGCTTAACTTTAAATTTAAAAGGTTTTACGTATCACTGTGAAGAAATTTCGTGTAAGAATATTTACACTTTCGTGGGATGCAGACGTGGAAAGTCCAGTGACGTAAGTTGTTTGTTCAGAAATCGAAAGCTGGAACATGTGGTAGCATCAATTTATTATTTGTAATGACGTTTTCACGTACGATCAACTAGCAAGGTAAGCGACTAGCTTAAGAATATGACCTGTGAATAGCTGTTTACAAATAACGTGTTTATGAAGCAAATGCTTGAATTTAAAATGCTAACGTTAGATTTAAAATTGTATTACGAGTAATTAAGAGAATTTTACTATTTGAATATAGTTATATTACCTAAATTACTGCTTATGTTAAAAGTCGCTACATTATTTTTTAGGATTATTAATTTCATTAAGTAAACTTTAAAAGGGCATGATTATTCAAGTCAAGTATACCAAAAATTAATGATGAAAATTATTTTTATTTTGCATTAAGTTCATAATAAATAATTGTAAACCAAGGTAAACAGATCTGTGCATTTTGGGTAAAAACTTTGAAATTACGTTTGGATCATTATTGAGGTAATCAAATATTTTTATATTTACGTATATCAATCTAAAAGATTAGACCACGTCATTATAATGAATCTTTGTATATAAATTTTAGAACAAAAAAGATAAATTCAATTAAAGAACAATCGTTTGAGTTAGTAAAACAACTGTTTTATTTTGGACAAGTGCGTCCGAATGTAAGGAAAATAAACTAAAAGAGTAGAGATCTTCTTTTATAAAGAGTAAGGTTATTGGCTGAGACTCAATTATGAAGTACTGAAACAGCGCTCCTAAGAAGCTTGATGTTTAAATTTCCTTTTAATATTTATGTTTAAATTTCAGAAATTAATAGGTACTCTTTTTCTCTTTACTGTATAAGGTAGCAAAAGTGCATCTCTTGTGTCCTTCGTTTGTTCTAATAACATTATTATCTTTCAGATCCTGCGTTCTCGCAATAAAAGCGATATTCTCCCCTGAGGATTTCCAAGTTCTCCTTTTGCGTACTCTTTGCTTTATTAAACCTGGGACTTGATGGCGCCCCCCTGCACCCCTTAATTATTATAGGAATGAGTCAGTTACAAAGAAAAACTGTTGTTGTAAAACCCCCAAGGCGGCTCCGTGGCGTAGTGGTATGTGTGTGACTACTACGCCCTGGGTCCTGGGTTCGAATCCCGACACGGTCCGCTTGAAAAATGTTAGGCGAGCATTTTTCGCAAAAATATACCCTCGTTCGGATGAGAGGTAAAATGGAGGTCCCGTGTGTGAGGGTTGTCACGCACGTTAAAGATCCCTACCTTGCATGGAACAGCAAAGATTCGGCAAAATTCAAAATTTTTCAGGTAAAAAAAACTCGCTTCCTGGTCAATGTAGTACCTTCGGGTGGAGCATTGGAAAATCACATGTAATGTTGTAAAACCCACGGCCATTCCTCATAAACTCTACCCGAGGAATATACCTCTAGCTTAACCGGAAGACTGTCGATTTCCCTTCATTACAAGGGGATCGAAAACCAAGGCCCAAAAAAGTGACCAAGGCGTTTCAGTGCACCATTTAAGAGTATACCAAATTAAGTAAATTTAGTCATAAGAAGTTACTAACCTGATGGCGGAAAAATATACTACTAGATGAAGGCTTTCAACTAACAATAAAATAAGAGTAATATTAGGAAAACATCAAATAACCAATACGAGGCAAAAACTACCAAACAATAGCTAATAATATTAGAAATAAGGTATAGGGCAAAATTTAAAAATAGCAGTAAGCATATCACAAAATGTAATGTACATAGAAAACTGTAGTAGTAAATAGGTAAAGTAAGGCAAACTAACTTTTTGTACTAACAAAAACGGCAAGAACAATGTATGAAAACAATAAACAACACCTACAGTGCCTTACAAATACACGTACATAACATGCACACATAAACACAACTAAGACACAGACCACACAAAGTACCAGAGTCGCAAATACTTCGCTGCATCCGTGATTTCCGGCTGCCGATGGCCACGGAGCACGAAAATAGGTCAAATCGTAGCCAATGATTCCGATGTTCGGCTGCCAATGGTTGGGATCAGAGGCAAAAATTTATTTGAACACAAGTGCTCAAACACCAATTTCAATTTCAATGGCACCACACAATCACACACAAGCGCATACATGCGCGCACACACACACAAACACGCACACAAATACGCACGCAAGATCACGGTACGCAAACACTACACACTACACTCAGCACAAACAAGAATTATATTACAAGCTGCCTCTTCGGGGCAGGGACGGTAACAAAGGCTAGGTCACAGACAAACTAGAGAAGGGGTGAGCAATAAACGATTAGGGACAGCAGATGTCCTGGGAAACAGATAGACTCTACGCCTATAGAGAAGAAGTAAGAGTAAACCACATCCAGAACGATGGCAACAACTCAATGGTGCACACAAGGTGTCTACGCTGTAAGACTGAAACACGGCCAAAGCACCAATGTAACTATACTAATCTCGAAAGCACGGTCCATCTTAATTGTTAGATGATAGACAAACAAAAGTGTTAGTAAATTTATAAAATACCCACTCTACGGCAATAGCCTTTTCGTAAGTGTGATGGTCTTACTGTAACAAGGTGGATGCGGAGGTGGAGGCGGAAGCGAAGGTGGAGATGGAAATGAAGGAGTAGGTGGAAGTCAAAGTGGAAGTGGAAGTGGAAGTTGAGGTGGAGGCGGAAGTGGAAGCGGATGTTGAGATTGAGGGGAAGGCTGAGATGGAGGTGAAGGCGGAGACGGTGATAGAGACGGAGATCGAGGTGGATGCGGATGTGGAGGCGGAGATTGAGGCGGAACCGGAAACGGAGGCGAAGACGAAGGTGAAGGCGGAGGCGGTAAGGAACCGGAGATGAGATGGAGGCGGTAGCAGTGGCGGAGACGGTAGTGGAGACGGTGGCGGTAACGCAGACGAAGAGGCGGAATAAAGATGCAGGCATAGACGAACGTGGGGGGGGGAGCCGAAGCGGAAACCTAGGCGGAGGCGGATGAAAAGGCGGAGGCGGATGTGGATTCGGACAATAAGCCTAAGCACATGGAGTAGAAGGAGGAAACGGAGATAAATTTCTTAACGGTGACTGAAACGGGAGGTAGAGTCGGGGACGGAGGCGTATGCGAAGACAGAGACGGAAGCGGCAGTGGAGACGGTAGTGAAGGCGATGACTGTGGCGGAGGAGAAGAGGAGGCGGAGACGTAGGCATACACGAGTGCAGGGGTTAAAGCGGAGACGGAAGCGGAGGCGGAGGTAAATGCGGAGGTGGAGTAGAAGTCAAAACCCAAAGTATACGCGGTGACAGAGGCAGAATTGCACGTGTAGGTAGAGACGGCGTCTGAGACTGAGGGGGTGGTTATACGGTAACCGGGGCGGAGTCCGAGCCAGATACGTAGAAAAAGAAGGAAACCAAGACTGAGACGGTGACGGAGACGGAGACAGAGACGGAGACGGAGACGGAGACGGAGACGGAGACGGAGACGGAGACGGAGACGGAGACGGAGACGGAGACGAGACGGAGACGGAGACGGAAACGGAGACGGAGACGGTAACGGAGACGGAAACGGAGGCAGAGGCAGAGGCGGAGGCGGTTGCGGAGGCGGAGGCGGAGGCGGAGGCGGAGGCGGAGGCGGAGGCGGAGGCGGAGGCGGAGCCGGAGGCGGAGATGGAGACGGAGACGGAGACGGAGACGGAGACGAAGACGGAGACGGAGACGGAGACGGAGACGGAGACGGAGACGGAGACGGAGACGGAGAAGGAGACGGAGACGGAGACGGAGGCCGAGACGTAGACAGAGACGGAGACGGAGACGGAGACGCAGACGGAGACGGAGACGGAGACGGAGACGGAAACGGAAACGGAGACGGAGACGGAGACGGAGACGGAGAAGGAGACAGAAACGGAGACGGAGATGGAGGCTGCCTGAGACCGAGACAGACGGAGACGCAGTTGGAGACGGAGACGCAGACGGGACGAGACAAAAACCTTGACGGAGACGAAAACGGAGACAGAAACCGAGATGGAGACAGACGTGGAGGCGTAGGTGATGACGGAGTGCGGGGGCTGTGTCGGAGGCGGTATTGGATGCGAGGGCGCAGACGGAAGCAAAAGCGCAAGCGTAGACGAAGATGGGTGTAGAGGCGGAAGCGGAGTCGGAGACGAAGGCGGAGACGGAAATGGAGACGGAAATGGAGACGGAGACGGAGACGGAGACGGAGACGGAGACGGAGACAGAGACAGAGACAGAGACAGAGACAGAGACAGAGACAGAGACAGAGACAGAGACAGAGACAGAGACAGAGACAGAGACAGAGACAGAGACAGAGACAGAGACAGAGACAGAGACGGAGACGGAGTCGGAGACAGAGACGGGGACGGAAACGGAAACGGAGACGAAGACGGAGACGGAGACGCAGACGAGGACGGAGACGTAGCCGGAGACGGAGACGGAGACGGAGACGGAGACGGAGACGGAGACGGAGACAGAGACGGAGACGGAGACGGAGACGGAGACGAGACGGAGACGAGAGACGGAGACGGAGACGGAGACGGAGAAGGAGACGGAGACGGAGACGGAGACGGAGACGGAGACGGAGACGGAGACGGAGACGGAGACGAAGACGGAGACGAAGACGGATGCGGAGAAGGAGACGTAGACGGGGTCGGAGACGGATTTGCATACGGAGACGAAAGCGGAGATGGAGGCTGACGGAGACCGAGACAGACGAAGACTCAGATGGAGACGGAGACGCAGACGGGACGAGACGAAAACGGTGACGGATACGGAAACGGAGACAGAAACCGAGATGGAGACAGAGGTGGTGGCGTAGGTGATGACGAAGTGCGTGGGCTGTGTCGGAGGCGGTATTGGATGCGAGGGTAGGGGCGAAAGTCCGGAGAAGGCGGAGACCGAAGCGAAAGCGCTAGCGTAGACGAAGATGGGTGTGGAGGCGGAAGCGGAGTCGGAGATAAAGGCGGAGACGGAGACGGAGACGGAGACGGAGACGGAGACGGAGACGGAGACGTAGACGGAGACGGAGACGGAGACGTAGACGGAGACGTAGACGGAGACGGAGACGGAGACGGAGACGGAGACGGAGACGGAGACGGAGGCGGAGACGGAGACGGAGACGGAGACGGAGACGGAGACGAGACGAGACGGAGACGGAGACGGAGACGGAGAAGGAGACGGAGACGGAGACGGAGACGGAGACGGAGACGGAGACGGAGACGGAGACGGAGACGGAAACGGAGACGGAGACAGTGACGTGGTCGGGGACGGTAACGGAGACGGACACGGACAATGAAGCGGGGTGGAGGCAAAGACGGAGGCGGAGGCAGATACCAAAACGGAGGCGGATGCGGACACGTCGGTGTAGCCGTAGGCGGAGGCGCATGCGTATGCGGGGCGAAAACGGAACCGGAAACAAAGGCGAAAGAGGTGGTGGAGGCAGAGGCAAGCGTGGAGGCAAAGGCGAATGCAAGGGCGCAGACGGAGGCATAAAAGGATGCGCATACGTAGACGAAGGCGTAGGTGGTAGCGGATGCGTGGGTGGAGTAGAACGTGGAGGTGGAGGTTGACGTAGCGGTTTAGTTGGAAAAGAACTAGTCTATTCTACGCTTCAATCATCATTTCTTTTATTATTTATATACTTCAAATATTTTTGCAGCCTTCTATAACAGTATATTTTTTTTACTAACTTATCAAAATCTCCCTAAAAAAGGCACCGAAAATGAGGTTTCTAATGCAAATACTGGGTAGCGTCAAAGTTTCTTTCATAATTGAAATGTAAAGTTAAGGTTTAGTAGATTTATATCTTGGAGCACCTAACGCAAAATATTTTTCTTCAACTATTTAGGGAAAATAATGTCTAACACATGATGTCTGCTTTTGAGATGACAAATATGAGCTCTTTTTAGCACTTCTTCCGTGCTTTTCGTGAACGTTCTTGAAACACCTCCAAAAGCTTTCACCTTATATTCGTTTTAAGTTGTTCCATGAATTGCGGCTTGTTTAACATATTTCGTTTTGTTCATATAACCCCAAAGGAATAATTTGTCTTTCTAAGATCTAGAGCTTTCGAAGGCCATCTCAAATCTCCGTTTCTTGAAATTAATTGATTCCAGAAATGTATCCTCAGAAGAGCAATTGCGGCTCTTGTTGTGGTAAAGAAGCCTTTTCAGCATTTGCCGAATCAATCACCATTTACCGATAATGTGCAACCAAATTTGTCGTAGAAAAAATAAGACCCGATTTTTCTTTGGGCTGAAATTGCGCATCATACTGTAACCTTTTCGCTATTGAGAGACCTTTGGTCAATTAATTGTGGAATCCGTGTACCTCAATACAGCGTATTTTAGTCATTCACAATACCACATTAGGAAAAATGTGCTTCATCTGATATCCATAATTTGTTTAGACAACCTCCCTCTACGTCTGCAAAATTTAATTTGGCTCTGCTTTATCCTAGACAGATATTAAAATCTTGTGGAGTTAGTTGCTGCAGCAGCTGGATTTTATACGGATGCTTGTGGAGATCTTCTTTCAAAATGCGCCCTAGTGATCGTCGTGTGTCTTGTTTTAAACTCACACATTCCAATTCAGCTTGAGAATTAACAAAATGCAAGGTTATCGCCTTAAGATTTTGGTTCTTCACCAAGGTCCAGCAATTTGTAATAACACAAACTGTTTTACTGTCTAACTTTTCACACACATTTTCTTTGCACTTGGAATAAAGATGAGGTTTATAACCGGGATTCATCAAAGTTACAAAATTTTAAAATTCTGCACCCTCTACTAGTGAAACGGCAAGTATTCCTTCACCATCGTGTTCAATTTGTTTTTGCTTTAAGATGCTTACAAGATTTGAATTTGACATATAGTCTAAAATTTTAGTTTGCACTACTAGTTTTCTACTAAAAGTTGCTGTCACAAAGAGGTGTTCAAGATTCATTTAATTGTACACGAGAAGTAGCAATCATCACTGATGTTTGTTTTGCAGTATATATATATATATATATATATATATATATATATATATATATATTATCGTGTAATTAAGGGGTAATTGGGATATATAACGGCACAAGTAAACTCATAGGTTGAGAGCTTTTGAATAAGAGAAAATAAATTTATTCAGTTAGGGAGTTGGAATATTTCTAACAATTATTTTATTTAACTTGGGTAGTGTATAATAATGTAGGGTCAATTTAATTTAGCCAAGGATAATGTAACATAATATTTGTGTAAAGATAGGGCATAATAAATAATAATTGGAGGTAAAATCGTTCTAACGTATTTAAATTTGTAGTAAAGTGTTATATGACAATCTAAAAGCGTGGAGTAGGTGTTAAAATAACATTTCTATTTTCAAACGTAAAATCCAACACATTTAAAACAAAAACAACGAGGGGAGATAATATTTCTCGGCTAGGCAATAAACAAACTTTAATGAATTATTGGAAAAGAACAGCCGTTGGGATTAATGTAAACGCAGTTTGGTGATTAAAATATTGATTTCAATCTTGAAAGTAGTATAGTAAAGAGCCAAGAAAAAACCAAGACAGAATAAAAATGTATTGAGTACAAGAGGGATGCGTATACTTAATTCAGGAGACAGTATAGTAGGGAGACCTAAATAAAATCAATAATTTCAAGAATATTTAGAAGCAAACATGCGTCTGTTAAAAAGTGGAAGAATGGAGCCAAGCAAAGTGATTGGTGTGATTTGTACAAGAACGGCAGAGATCCAGCTGGTGGCGGCATATGTGTGGGATAAAGCTATAGATAAAAAGGAGATAAGAGATGTTTGTTGAAGTTGGAGGCGTAGACAAACAAAATGTAGAGGCTAAATTGGAACGGCGGATTGACAGTTTGAAGCGATTTACCGAGTATTGTTATGTTCGTTATAAAATTCACAAGAATCCGAGGTTCGTTAGGGGTTTTTCGTTGAAAGAACGAGCGGTTAGAAAAGATTTTCAAGAATCATAGGAACGGGTGTACAAGCGTACGTGGCAATTTAAAATAGGGGGGAGGGCGAATTTTACTTATTTAATCACTGGCAGAGAGGAGTCTCTTTCTCTTTCGCTTTCGTTTTGATTTCATCCATCATTGGTGATAATAGTTACTTTCAAGTGAACTAGTGCAATTTAATAAAAATTTATGTAGAAGCTAATAAAGCATCTTTGTGTTAAAAGTTAAAGTGGTATGTAAGTACAAAGCTTATTAAGTTGATATTGGAATGCACAGAAGTATTATAATTTGAAATTGTTTGGATGATGAAAAAAGCAATGTTTGGATAATAAAAGTTAATTTTGGAGATTGGAATTTTTGGATTGGAAATTGTAAACAGCGGCATGCATGGCAGATATGGTAATTGAACCATGGAGTTAGCTGATGCACTGGATATTTACTAGATGACAGCATCTCCAAGGAGCTAGGTGGTGGCGCACATTAGAAGATAAAAACCAGGTAGGCAATAGAATAGAACATTGAGTGGTGAATATTTTTATGGTGTTTTATGGTGTTCGCATGATTCTTGTTATAAAATCTATTGACTTTTATAGATGTACCTAAAGGAATGGTGTTTTTGAAATGTAATATGGATCTAATTTAAATAGAGTGTGATATATTTGGTCAATTGAGTTATTTTTGAGTGGGTGATTGGTGTGAATTTCTATTTGGATTTTAGCATGAGAATATTGAGAGGAAGTTTTTGGATGTAACGGGTAGGTGTCAATATTAATTTAGGAAATTTTAGTTAATAGAGATCAATAGGGAGCAGCCGAGGGCCAGATTTACAGGTAAACTACACAATATTATGTCAGCCCAACAGTCGGGCATGATTCCTCGAATAGTTATAGTTTAACAACGCAATAACATATATATATATATATATATATATATATATATATATATATATTGCTGTGATCCATGTATTAGATTCGAGCCTCACGAATTGGGCGCCAAGAATGCTGTGAATCCACCAAAATCCGGGAACTACGGTTTTCGAATCAAGCCCCACAGATTGGGCGTCAAGAATGCTGTGAAACCTACAAAAAGCTATTAACTTAACTGGTTCGTTGACTTTCTTCTGTTAATCGCCTCTTTACTTTTTTCCGCCTCGGCTGCTCACCTAGTTAAACCTTCATCCTCATTCATAAAAAAAAACAAACACATTCCTACCACAAACATCAACGTTAACTCTATTTACATCAATTTTCATAATACATTAAAATTTCAAAATTAAATTGTAGCATAAATTTCAGTATCAGAAAATTTCAAGATTAAATTTGTTATCATTTTAATGTGCATCCAGAATTAAAGTCCTTGTAGGATGCCTACTAATTAATATAACAATATATGCAGACCTGAGTCTGAGTACAAAGGGAGCATCTACCACCCCTTTACGTTAATTAACCAGGTTCGTCTAATTGAGCTCAAAGACATACCCAAATTTTCATCATAATCCAGAACATAAATACTAAATACCCCTTTCTACTTAAACAAGAAAATCTCACTTTAAAATTAAAATTTTGCTGTTAGTACAATTTCACTACTGTCCATTTTAAGTAAATCAATTATAAAGTTATTCAACACACACCAACACATCAAAAATCGAACAACAAAGCATAAGTTACCTGAAGGTTACTGCACTAGTGGCTTCAATGTACATCGTCCTCTGTTAATTTCACCATTCCAACTAGGTTATGTTTACGTCCTCGGATTACTGGTCGCTTTTAAACATTTTCTCTACACCACCATTCATCTAAAGTTGTTTCAGTGCTTTTCCGGAACTCATTTGTGTATATCTGAAGCTTGTTTTGTGGATCCAGACACGTTTACGAATGATTTAATTATTACCACCCCCGAAAAATAGCAAAGAAATTCATACTTCTTTCACAAATATACGCCAAAACTGCCTACTTTTGTGTATTCATTTGTCGTTGCAAATTTTACTAATTGGTACAGTGATACTAAACTTTATTACCTTGTATCTTCTTTTCTAAGTGCACTAAATTACATTCATTGTAGCACGTAAAGAACAAACTGTTTTAAATCACCAAAATATACGAGCAAACTGTTTAAATTATTCTATCAAAATCGGAAAACTAAAAAGCACTGTTTAAGGCATTGAATCAATTCGAAAATCTAAGAGAGAGAAACTCATATCCACCTGGGTATATATAGTGGTTAGCCCGTCTGTCGGTTTTGTCCCCAAAACGGCCAGTTTCTAGAATTTCGTATACTATGTTCCCATCTCGCCCGCCTGTGCGTCGGTTCTTATTAAATTTACACTCGCACCAGTTAAATCTCAGAAATTTTGACACGGCTCGCAACGTCTGGAAATAACTAATTAATTTTTATACAGAAATGTTATTTTTACCTCTCAAGTTTGCCTTTTATTTTCAACCAATCGCAACCCAGTGACGTTGCTCAACTCACGCCTTTTACTATATGTGTCTCGGTCTTGCGCATATTATCTGTCTCTATCTACCCTGTTCTTATTGGTGCAAATTGATATTCTTTATTATCGATTATTTCAGTCCATGTGGACTGTGAAATATCCCACCTTATTAGCATTTCCCGTAACTATTAAGCTACGGTTTCTCCAAGATTCTCTGTAACCATTTGTTATCTGCAAAATTTACGCAGAACGAGCTTTTTTGAAAATACGCAGGTGTTCAAACATAATACTTCTACGATCTGAATATTATTGGGTTTTTTACTAGCTTTTATACGTATTATATGTTCCTAACGGTTCAATTAACTCCAATTAAAATAATACCCTTTAATTTTTAGTGAATCCTAATTAAATAATCAATTATTATCTGTACATTTTGTTTAATACCTGTTACCCAAACTTGAATCAATTAATATAAATTTTGCACGTAATTTCCATTTGTTTCTTTACGCGGAATAATTATATTACACGTGGAGCATTTTAATACTGCTTCTTTTTATATAAAGCGTCTTGTAAATAATTTAAATCTCTTCTTTTTAATGAAACGAATGCATTTTTATGCTTCACGGTTTTAATAACGCGTACCTTTTCCCAAAGCTTCTACACGGTGATTAAAATTATTTGATGTGATTATTTAATTTTCTACCCTGGTCTAAATATGAGTATTTTCCCCCTATTTGAATACAAATAATCCCACTTATTTGAATTCAAATATAAAATATTTAAACCGCAAACAAAATTTACAAGAAAAAAGTGCCTATCTCTCTCTACCCTTATCTATCTATCTTACCTAACTTATCCAATCAAAAAAATTATTTACACCTTTCCTATATCCCTATCCTATTTCTAACTTTTAACTATACTCACTTCCCCCTACCTAATCCTATATACCTATCCTACTCTTACTCTATTCCTAACTCTCCACTAATCTTATATGAAATATCTATACTTAACCTATCTTATTTTCTTCTTACATTTACTCTTTATTCTCATCCTAAACACCTATTTCTAACTATCCCTCATATTTATCCTATACCTAGCTTTATTTTCTATATCTATACTAAAATTCACCTATCTCTATCCTTTGTTCATCAAGTTATTTAAATCTAACTCTCTTCTTGACCCTCCAAGTCTTTCTTCTCACCAACCTAATACTCTTCATCCCTATTTTTTCTCCTTTTATATCTTTACTTATCCTCCCTATTATCTCACATACAATAAACTTATCATCCCTATTATCCTGACTCTTAAATACTGCTTCTTCTTCAGTCCCTACACTTGTCTGTTTCTCATTTATTATTGTTTCCCTTTCTGCCGACAAACCAAACGATACTACTTTACAATTCTCGATTTTTCTCTCTACGGAAAATCCTATGTACCTTCTAGAATTCTTGTGTAATGGAATCAGCCAGAATGAATTCCTTAAATCTACTTTATTAAAAACAAACTTGCCACTTAACCTCGTCAAAAGTGTGTCCATGGATGTTGGACAATGGAATTGCGGTTTGGTCCGTTGATTCATTTTTCGTGCATCTTTAATTAATTCTGCCTTCACCTGCTCCCGATATGCTGCTGTTGCTTCTACCCCCACTAATTCTGCATGTTTTTGTACTAAAGCTTGAACCTCTACTCTCCTATCCTCTGGACATCTTATTGTGTTGATCTGTTTAACCCCATCATCCTCTACCTCTACTACATTAATACTCCACCCCGTGTCATCCTCTGTGACTTCATAACTGCCCTTCCATGGCACTACCCTATCCTTAATCCTTACTACCTTCCTTTCCATATCTATCAAAACCGTTAACTGCATCATACAGTCAACACCTAAAATGCTCTGAAACTTCAGTCCAGGTACAATTACAAACTCCTGTTCACAGCTTAAATCTCCTATATCTATCCTAAGCACCACAAGGCTATTCACTACAGTAAACTTCTTTTTATTTGGAGCTACTAAATGGCTACGCTTTATAGGCATAATTCTATCACAAACCTTATCCCTAATTTTGCTGACGAATTCCTCCGATATTAAACTCGCCTCTGCCCCTGTATCAAGTAATGCTTCTACATTATTCTCAAAAATTCCTATATTAATAATTGGCAAACATAATTTTTCTCAGTTTCTGGCTCCACTTCCTCCTCAATTTTGAAAAATTCACGTGGATGTTCATATACATTTACACTGAAATCTAGTGGTCTGTCGCGTTCTAAAAATCCTGTCCAGGTCTGTTTTCCTACTTGGTCCTGGTCTAGCCGTCACCTCAGCGTATGTCCTAGGCGTTTCCACTCGTTCCGTGTCTGTATTAGCAGTCCCCTCATGTCCGGTGAACTATTCCTTCTGGTAGGTTCCGGTCTCGGTGCAGGTCCCCTTCCTAAACTATTACTTCTAACGTATGGTCGTCTCTGTTCCCAATTCTGTCGCTGGTATCCGTAATCTATTCCCCTTTAGCATAGTTGTCCCGTCTATTGTCAAACCTAACTGTGTTGATCTGTCTTTCCCTATTATCCGAGGTCGTCCACTACTTACGTCGTCGTACCTCTGCAGGTATTCTAAAACATTTCTCTGTCCACTGTGTTCTGTAGTGCTACGTGTTGTCTTACTTCTACCTCGAAGTGTCGTGATAAATACTTGATAATTTGTCGGTCCGTCAGTGGTGGGTTCAGTTGCTTTGCTATGCTATACTTGCGTATAGCATATTGCTCCTACTTCCTGAAAATTCTCCTTAAATTTCCTGTGATTAAGTCGTCTCGTACCTGGTCTTGTCTGTGGTCACTCCAGTAGTGCTTTAAAAATCTGTCTTCAAAGTCCGTGTAGGTGTCAATTGTCCTGTCCTACTAAATTGTACCATGCTTCCGCGTTGTCTTTCAATAAAGCCTTTATCGTATTCAGTTTAGTCTGTTCGTCAAATAAATTTCCCACTAGATTTCTTACACTATTAATAAAAATTTGTGGATTTACCCTGTTATCGCCATAAAACTTCATGTGTTGGTCCAATGATACTCCACCTGTAGAAAATGTGGGACCATCCCCCGTTAAACTTGACATGTTGTATTTGATACTACTAACTTCGCGTTCTACCCTGCCAAACTGATCTCTACATGAGTCCGTCACTTCAGTCATTTTTATATTAATCTCTTCTTCACAAAAAATGCGTACTTCGGACCTTAAATGTCCCATTTCCTGTCGAAGACCTGTAATATCACGCTCATTTTTTCAACCCTATTTTCTACTTCCCCAGTTTCACGGTAAGACTATTTTTAAATTCTGTAAATTCTTTAGTATTTTGTTCAATTTTCCCGCTTATCTGCTCTAATTTTGGTTGGACTCCTCCTCGCTCTATTCGATTCTTCCCTAGCTCTATTAGCTTCATCGTTCATCCTCTCTAGCATTCTCATTATCATCTCGTTTCCTTGATCCCTGATTCCGTCCTCGACTGATCTCTACTGCCTCCAGCTTCTTCCATTTTCGAATTTTTCCCACACAATGCACTATCGTCACTTCCAATTTCCACTCCTTGACTCCTTAACCACTCCTTTCTCTGCATACGTTCTAATCACTCTACACACTCTAAAATACTCTTAAATTTATACACACAGAAACTCCTCTCTCAGATCGCCAGTTTCCTGGAATAAAATCACAAAAATTTTATTTGGAACTCGAGCCCCACTTTTGGGTCGCCAAAGTATGCTATGATCCATGTATTAGATTCGAGCATCACGAATTGGGCGTCAAGAATGCTGTGAATCCACCAAAATCCGGGAACTACGGTTTTCGAATCAAGCCCCACAGATTGGGCGTCAAGAATGCTGTGAAACCTACAAAAAGCTATTAACTTAACTGGTCCGTTGACTTTCTTCTGTTAATCGCATCTTTACTCTTTTCCGCCTCGGCTGCTCACCTAGTTAAACCTTCATCCTCATTCATAAAAATAAACAAACACATTCCTACCACAAACATCAACGTTAACTCTATTTACATCAATATTCACAATACATTAAAATTTCAAAATTAAAATTCAGCATAAATTTCAGTATCAGAAAATTTCAAGATTAAATTTGTTATCATTTTAATGTGCATCCAGAATTAAAGTCCTTGTAGGATGCCTACTAATTAATATAACAATATATGCAGACCTGAGTCTGAGTATAAAGGGAACATCTACCACCCCTTTACGTTAATTAACCAGGTTCGTCTAATTGAGCTCAAAAACATACCCAAATTTTCATCATAATCCAGAACATAAATACTAAATACCCTTTCTACTTAAACAAGAAAATCTCACCTTAAAATTAAAATTTTGCTGTTAGTACAATTTCACTACTGTCCATTTTAAGTAAATCAATTATAAAGTTATTCAACACACACCAACACATCAAAAATCGAACAACAAAGTATAAGTTACCTGAAGGTTACTGCACTAGTGGCTTCAATGTACATCGTCCTCTGTTAGTTTTACCATTCCAACTGGGTTATGTTTACGTCCTCGGATTACTGGTCGCTTTTAAACATTTTCTCTACACCACCATTCATCTAAAGTTGTTTCAGTGCTTTTCCGGAACTCATTTGTGTATATCTGAAGCTTGTTTTGTGGATCCAGACACGTTTACGAATCATTTAATTATTACCACCCCCGAAAAATAGCAAAGAAATTCATACTTCTTTCACAAATATACGCCAAAACTGCCTACTTTTGTGTATTCATTTGCCGTTGCAAATTTTACTAATTGGTACAATGATACTAAACTTTATTACCTTGTATCTGCTTTTCTAAGTGCACTAAATTACATTCATTGTAGCACGTAAAGAACAAACTGTTTTAAATCACCAAAATATACGAGCAAACTGTTTAAATTATTCTATCAAAATCGGAAAACTAAAAAGCACTGTTTAACGCATTGAATCAATTCGAAAATCTAAGAGAGAGAAACTCATATCCACCTGGGTATATATAGTGGTTAGCCCGTCTGTCGGTTTTGTCCCCAAAACTGCCAGTTTCTAGAATTTCGTATACTATGTTCCCCGCCTGTGCGTCGGTTCTTATTAAATTTGCACTCGCACCAGTTAAATCTCAGAAATTTCGACACGGCTCGCAACGTCTGGAAATAACTAATTAATTTTTATACAGAAATGTTATTTTTACCTCTCAAATTTGCCTTTTATATTCAACCAATCGCAACCCAGTGACGTTGCCCAACTCACGCCTTTTACTATATGTGTCTCGGTCTTGCGCATATTATCTGTCTCTATCTACCCTGTTCTTATTGGTGCAAATTGATATTCTTTATTATCGATTATTTCAGTCCATGTGGACTGTGAAATAACCCACCTTATTAGCATTTGCCGTAACTATTAAGCTACGGTTTCTCCAAGATTCTCTGTAACCATTTGTTATCTGCAAAATTTACGCAGAACGAACTTTTTGAAAATACGCAGGTGTTCAAACATAATACTTCTACGATCTGAATATTATTGGGTTTTTTACTAGCTTTTATACGTATTATATGTTCCTAACGGTTCAATTAACTCCAATTAAAATAATACCCTTTAATTTTTAGTGAATCCTAATTAAATATTCAATTATTATCTGTACATTTTGTTTAATACCTGTTACCCAAACTTGAATCAATTAATATAAATTTTGCACGTAATTTCCATTTGTTTCTTTACGCGGAATAATTATATTACACGTGGAGCATTTTAATACTGCTTCTTTTTATATAAAGCGTCTTGTAAATAATTTAAATCTCTTCTTTTTAATGAAACGAATGCATTTTTATGCTTCACGGTTTTAATAACGCGTACCTTTTCCCAAAGCTTCTACACGGTGATTAAAATTATTTGATGTGATTATTTAATTTTCTACCCTGGTCTAAATATGAGTAATATATATGTATTTAATTGAAGGGATTATATTATAAGAATGCGGTTTTGTTGTGCTTATTAAAATCATTAATATTCCAAGTACTTATAATTTGAATTATCCACATGAATTAATCGGTTCAGTATGAAGTGGATAACAACATCCATTACTAACGCAAATAGTGAAATGAAGTTTTTGTTCCAGTCCGGATATCGTATATTAGTGACGAATGTATGGGTGTTAGGAGGGAGCATAGGAGGCAGCCTCCAGAACGGTTGAAATGAATCCAGAGAATTTTTTTATATTTCAGTTATTTCAAGTTCACTCATAGGTCATAACCTTATTCAGATCCTTCTTAAATTTGCAGCATTACTTTGTATAGTATATATTACAATACACTGTTAGGTAATCCTAATCCCTTACCTATTTATTGATCCGTTAAACTTCATTGTTGAAATTGCACTTAATGTTTAAGTGTTATTTTAGGACCACTTAAGTTAGCATGTTCTTCTCGTTATATATTATGTTTATATAATAGCTATCTATAACGTCCCAGATTTTTTTGTAATATTGTAACCGGTTTATATTGCACGAGTCAATTCCTACCGAAATAAATTAAATAAAGTACAAACAAGTACAGACCTTTCTCCGAGAAACTCACAAGTTTGTGTTTTCCACATCTATGCTAATACAATTATGTATTGTTTTGTTGCTTGTGGCGTGATTGCGATCAACTACGTGCAACATTGCAACAATTTTGACAAATACATAGAAGCTGAACTCGTTTAGACTTTTTAATTAATGTTAACTGCTGACTAACAATTTTTATATTTTCTTAAACAACATCAATAACCTCAATCTCAAGAAGTATTACTGAAAATGTGCACTATATCGGCGTGATAACATTTTTGATCACGAAATGGTTTACTGTTTTCGAAAAATTGACGAAATCAACGAATTTAATTTATATAGTGTATGCATGTTTTCATATTTAGCCACGCTTCTATTTTGACTGACAAATTATAAATTTTTATTTTCCAAATATGTCACCCTTTGTAAGTTGCCGCCGTGAGCAGGGGCCCAGTCCCTCCGATCGACCTATGCTATCTGTTTTTGAAATAAAACAAACAAGTAACTATAGTAGGAAAGACAAAGACAATGACAAGTGAGTTACAGCCTAGTTCTAATCCAAAATTAAAAATAGGTAATACCAAGTTAGATGAATTTTGATATTTAGTAGTGTAATTTCAAAGGATGGACGTAGCAGAAGGGATATAGTAGCTAGAATAGCTCAAGCTAAAAAATGTTTTAAAAAAGAAAGACTTACTAATAGCTAATAGTATTAGTTTAGATAATAGAAAAAGTTTCTTAAAGTCGTTTGTATGGAGCGTTCTATTATACGATAGTGAGACTTGGACAATTAAAGAGATAGATTAAAAATAGATAGAAGCATTTGAAACTTGGTGTTAAGAATGTTAAGAATGTTAAGATTAGTTGGACAAATAGAGTAACAAATGAGGAAGTTCCAAATTGAAGGGTTTGATAGGAGAGATTAATACCTACTCAAATAACTATATATGATGTTATCCAATTGTTGATGGTTTCAAAGTTATAACAACTTTTGCGTTTTGTGTCAAAATCGTGCAGAACTTCGAATATTAATTTGCAGTAAAAGAAATACTGACCTTTTGAGGGTAGTTCGTTTTCTGTTGTATGCGTGAATGTTGCGTGTTTAATAAATGAAGACTTCCTCAAAAATTTACTTATTATCGCAAGAGAAAATCATAATTTTTCCATAATTTTGGTTCTATGAAAAATTATACGTGCTTTTCAAACTGAAATTACTCAAAAAAAGTATTACCATCGAAAAGTGCACACCTATCCAAAAAACTTCATTAATCTATGCACTTTGTTTGAAGGTATAACTGGTAGGTCGAAGATTAAATGCATAGAAAATTTTTGGGTAACTTGTAGGTACAATTCCAAGAACAGCACTTTTATTAAGGAATTCGTAGGTATAATAGCCAACTTATAATTTTTGTAAAATATGAACCCAAAATAATCAAATGTATTTAAAATTAGTTTACAACAAATGTTCGAATGTCCTGCCACCAGTTCTTATACATAAACGACACCGTCTTAAAAAATTTCGTTTTAAAAACCTGAAGGCGTAACCGTCTTCTCTCAGCCTTCCAACGGCTTCGAGTATTTTTCTACAAATTCCTGCTTTTTTATGGTATGTGTGTTATACACATTTATCTTCATATAACCCCACAAGAAGTAATCCAGGGAGTTGAGGTCGGGCAAACGCGGTGGCCAATAGTTAGTGACTCCGCGTCCTACCCAACGATTGGAATATGCAAGATTTAAGTGTTCCCTAACATTACAAGTATTGTGTGCTGGAGCGCCATCATGTTGAAACCCACCCAGGCTCAATGCACAACGGTACCTTCACTTTCTTCGACACGAATTAAGCGATCTTCTACAAGATATCCCTCTAGAAACTAGGCGTTAGTGTGGTTTCAACAAGATGTGGCGGCTCCGTGGCGTAGTTGGTATGTGTGTGACTACTATGCCCAAGGTCCAGGGTTCAAATCCCGACACGGTCCGCTTGAAAAATGTTAGGCGAGCATTTTTCACAAAAATACACCCTCGTTCGGATGAGAGGTAAAATGGAGGACCCGTGTGTGAGTGTTGTCATGCACGCTAAAGATCCCTACCTTGCTTGGAACAGCAAGTTTTCGGCAAAATTCAAAACTTTTCCAGGTAAAAAAAACTCGCTTTCTGGCCAATGTAGTACCTTCGGGTGGAGCATTGGAAAATAAAATGTACGGTTTCAACACGATGGTGCTCCAGCACATAATGCTCGTAATGTTAGAGGACACTTAAATCATGCATATTCCAATCGTTGGGTAGGACGAAGAGGTACTATCTATTGGCTACCGCGTTCGCCCGACCCCAACCCCCTGGATTACATCTTGTGTGGGGTTATATGAAAGAAAATGCGTATGAAACACATACTACAAACGAGCAGGACCTTTGTACAAAAATACGCGAAGCCGTTGGAAGGCTGAGAGAAGACGGTCCGCCATCAGGTTATTAAAACGAAATTTCTTAAGACGGTGTCGTTTATGTATAAGAACTAGTGGCAGGACATTCGAACATTTGTTATAAACGAATTTTAAATATATTTGATTATTTTGAGTTCATATTTTGCGAAAATTATAAGTTGGCTATTTCTTACGAATTCTTTAATAAAAGTGGTTCTTGGGATTGTACCTACAAATTACCCAAAAATTTTCTATGCATTTAATCTTAGACCTACCAGTTATACCTTTAAACAAAGTGCATAGATTAATGAAGTTTTTTGCATAGGTGTGCACTTTTCGATGGTAATACTTTTTTTGAGTAATTTCAGTTTGAGACGCACGCATAATTTTTCATAGAACCAAAATTATGGAAAAATTATGATTTTTTCTTGCGATAATAAGTAAATGTTTGAGGAAGTCCTCATTTATTAAACACGCAACATTCACGCATACAACAAAAAACGAACTACCCTCAAAAGGTCAGTATTTTTTTTATTGCAAATTAATATTCGAAGTTCTGCACGATTTTGACACAAAAGCAAAAGTTGTTATAACTTTGAAACCATCAACAATTGGATAACAACATATATAGTTATTTGAATAGGTATTAATCTCAGCTATCATAAATACACCTTCAATTTGGCTCATTATTTTTATATATTATATATCATCTATATATAAGAAGTTACGAACATCAATATACTAAATTAAAATACTTAAATGAGTACAAATAATTATAAATAATAAATATACATTTACAGATTTAGTTTAGCTGACACATTTATAATACAACACTATTCCTACATTTAAAATTTTTTAACAAATGTAGAATTATAGTGTTGTATTATAAATGTGTCAGCTAAACCCAAATCTGATAAATGTATATTTATTTATTTATAATCTATTTAGTACTCATGTTTTGTAAGTATTTGTAATTTCTTAGTATAGTTGATGTTCGTAACTTCTCTATATAGGACCCTGATGAAGATTTAAAAATAAATCGAAAGCTTAAAACAAAGAGTTTATTTTAAAAATTGGACCAATAAACCTGTTATTGCATTTATTATAATTAAATCTTGGTCGTTATCTACACGAACAATTATATATATAAATATATATATATATATATATATATATATATATATATATTACTCATATTTAGACCAGGGTAGAAAATTAAATAATCACATCAAATAATTTTAATCACCGTGTATAAGGAATTTTATTAAATAATACGCGTTATTAAAACCGTGAAGCATAAAAATTTATTAGTTTCAGTAAAAATAAGAGATCTAAATCATGGACAAGACGCTTTACATCAAAAGAAACAGTATTAACAAGCTCTACGTAAGAAACAAATGGAAATTACGTGCAAAATTTATATTAATTAACTCTATTTTAAGTAACCGGTATTAAACAGAGTGTACACATAATAATTAATATTTAACTTGTATTCGCTAAAAATGAAAGGATAGAAGTCAATTTTAATTGAAGTTAATTGAATCGTTAGTAACAGATAATATCTATAGAAACTTGTAAAAACCCAATAAAATGCAAATCCTAGAAGTGTTAGTTAGAAGTAGGATGTTTGAACACACCTGCGTATTGTAAAAGGCAATTTCAGTTTAATTTGTTTAGATAAACATGTCGATTCTAAGGATATTGAAACGGTCAGATGCTTTAGCACGAAATACAAAACAGGGTTTATTTAAAAGCTCATTCGGCGAAAATTTTGCAGATAATTAATGTTTACAAAGAATCTTGGAGAAACCGGGGCTTAATATTCACAGGAAGGTGCGATACGGGGTTATTAAACCCAGATAGTCCACATGGACTAAAATATAATCGATAATAAAGAATATCAATTTGCACCAATACGAACAGGTTAGAAAAGGAAGAGAAAATGCGTCAAGCAAAGACACATATAGTAAAGGCGTGATTTAAGCAACGTCACGAGGGTCACAATTGGTTGAAAATAGGATGCAAATATCAGAGGTAGAAACAACAATTTCTGTACAAAATTAATTAGTTTTTCTCGGACATGTTTTCGTGCCATGTGAGAATTTCTGAGATTTAAATGGGGCGAGTGAAAATTCGTGAAAACCGACGCGCGAGCGACGGACTGGGAACATAGAATGAGAAATTCTTAAGAAATGTCTGTTTTGAGGACAAAAGCGACGTGCCGGCTATTCGCTATATATACCGATGGTAATATGAATTTCGGCCTCTTAGACTTTTGACTATTCGATGCGTTAAAAGCTCTTACATCCGCGACTTGATTCAAGATGTTAAACAGTGCATTTTAGTTTGATAAAATAATTTAAAATTTTGCTCGTATATTTTAGTGATTCAAAATAGTTTGTTATTTACGTGCTAACATGAATGTACTTCAGTGCACTTAGATACAAGGTAATAAAATTTAGTATCACTGTACTAATTAGCAAAATTTACAACGACAAATGTATACACAAAAGTAGGCAGTTTTGGCGTATATTGGTGAAAGACGCATGAATTTCTCTGCTATTTTTCGGGGTGTTAATAATTAAATGGTTCAAATACGTGTCTGGATCCACGAAACAAGGGTCAGATATACACAGATGAGTTCCGGAAAAGCCCAGAAACAACTTTAAATAAATGGTGATGGAGAAAATTTTAAAAGCGTTGAGAATTAGAAGCCGTAAATATAATCCTGTTGGAATGGTGTGATTAACAAAGGGACGATGTACATTGAAGCTACGAGGACAGAAACCTTCAGGTAAATTATACTATTTTGTTTGACATTTTGTGTGTGTTGAATAACTTTATAATTGATTTACTTTAAATGGACATTAGTGAAATTGTACTAACCATAAAATTTTAATTTTAAGATGAAATTTGCTTGTTTAAGTAGAAAGGGTATTTAGTATTGATGTTCTGAATTGTGATGAAACTTTGGGTATGCCTTTGAGCTCAATTAGACGAACCTGGTTAATTAACGTAAAGGGTGGTAGATGCTCCTTTATACTCAGACTCCGGTCTGCTTATATTGTTATATTAATTAGTAGGCATCCAACAAGGACTTTAATTCGGATGCACGTTAAAGTGATAATAAAATTAATCTTGAAATTCTTTTAAAACTGAATTTTATGCTGAAATTTAATTTGAAAATTTAATGTATTCTGAATATTGATGTAAATAGAGTTAACGTTGATGTTTGTGGTAGGAATGTGTTGTTTAATTTTATGAATGAGGAGGTTTATAAAATTAGGTGAGCAGCTGAGGCGAAACCAGGATCACAGCAGTTTATGACGCCCAATCGGTGGGACTAGAATTTTTTTGTTGAAAGGACCCAGTTCCCGCATTCAAAGGAGTATATCACAGCAGTTCATGGCGCCCAATTCGTGAGGCTCGATTTTAAAATATCACAGCAATATATATATATATATATATATATATATATATATATATATTGCCGTGGTCTCTACACTCGTGCCTTCTCCTAAATCATTCGAGCCCCACGAATTAGGCGTCATAAAATTGCCGTGGATCGTTACAAAATTCGTGCCCCACCTGGGCCAACATAAAATTTTCAAAAAATTTTTAAAAAAATTTCTTACCCTTTTATTAGGACGCCTTTGAATTTCTCAGCTCACCCTGGCTAGCTCAACAATCGGCATCTTCTTGAATACCTATTTTTTACGTACATACCTCTCTCACACTCACACACCATCAAATGAAATTACCAAAATAATACAACAACCATACAACCTTTTATTTACACATATGAACAGATAAAATATTTACACATGAGTACAAACAGTTTGGTACCATTATTACATGCTCAATTTATTAAGTGCTTTAAAGTCCTTGATTTTAAAATGATTTTACACAAATTCGAGTAGATATGAGTAGATGGGCCCCACATGTAACCCTAGTTTGACTTCATACTGGTGTATTGTGAGCTTATTATAACCCAGTTTTGTTTATAAATGCCCTTTAAACCTTGCATTTTTGAAAACAAATTTACAGACCTGTTTACTCCTTACAACCACAATTTATAGCCTGAATAAATTTTTATATATCCTCAATAAACTCTTTTTCAATACTCAAAATTATTAAATTGTCCTGCACATGTACCTTTTTTAACAAGTTTTTAAATACAATAAATACGCCACCAATAAGTCAACCACACAACACAAAATATCCACAAATGTTTATATAAAAACAGAAATTTCAAATTTATTACCTGGAGACACATTCACTCTTCGACACCGCTGGAGATGGCTACCAGAAACTCCTCGTTGCTGTGTCCATCTACTACGCTGATTCCAAAATCCACCGATCCCCACCATACAATAACTGTACTTCTCTCAAGATACTAGCTTCGTCTCAACAGTAACATTCCATTCCAGATATTACACATACAAATTTTTCTCAGTTCTGTTTACACCAAAATCATCCATCCATCGTAGTAACGGTACCTTCTATTTAAATAAGCACTAATTCGTGCGGCTGTGAAAGGTATGTAGACCTTTTTTAGACTAACTCAGAATAGGAAAGAATTTAGAACTGCATCAAACCGACCTTAAGTAAGTCGAAAACAAAACAACAAGTAATATTGATTAAGACTTTCTTTAAGGAGAGTAAAAAATAATATTCGGCATTTTGAATAATACGTACTTTAAATACTATAGAAACGCAAAATATTAGATTCTTGTTGGATGGCTTCTTGTTGAATAAGATTAGAATAAATTTGAAATATAAATAAGTTTGGCAATTTCTAATCTGATCTGTTATCGCATAGAAAGTATCCGTAAAGGAACAACGGTAATATCTCTTTTAATTTCTAAACTTCTAACGTATAGGAAAAACTCGTTTTTATAATTTTTTAATGTGAATACTTCACTTCAAAATGCTAAAAGTATATTTTCAGTTGGCGAGCGTTTCCTACCAACCATAAGCTGTACATTTTGATGCTATCCTTCAAAAAATTATTAATTGTTAATTGGCGTTTCTGAAAAGTAAAAATGCCATCATTTATGTCATATAGCATTATCAGTAATTATTTTGCACACAAAGAATTCCAGAAGTCCCTACATTCCGTGTTCGATTTACAACAAAGGCGATCATTAATCGAATTATCACAAATTTGACCATAATAAAACATAAAAATTTAAATTGACAGAAATAACTGTGTAGAATATTTAACACTTACTTGAGGAATAATTTATTTATAATCACAAATAACAGTGTTTGTCTATGAAAACGAAGTTAAACATAAAATTTCAACATCACGGAACCCTGATTAAATACATATGGTTGACATCCATGAACTTTGTATATGTTTATATCAAATAAATAGATATGTACGTTGGATATCAATATCAAGCTCTGCTTTCGTTTTAAAGTTAGGCATTTGTCTTCTTATTCGCGCAGAGTAATTCTGCAACGAAACGGAAATCTGTTCAAGATTATTATTACTTTCACCCCTGGGGGTCGATTCTTGAGTGTATGGGAATCTTTTCCAGTATGGAATATATTCTCTTACATTTTTCTATAGGAATGTCAAATGCTATTCTCGACTGACATTGGAAGTAGGATTCCTTTGAGAAATATACTTGTACGTATGTCTACTCTAAAACAGATGTTAAAGTTATTCAACCAATCAAACCGTAAACATACGGTTGGTTTATCGAACGCAATCCGACCCAGCTTTTAGTTTCTTCATCATTACACCTTTGACAAAATAAACATCCACGTGCGTTTCCTAACAATGAACAATAATAAGTCACATCCCAAATCCGGGCATTTAAGTGACAGACAAAAGATTCGTTTAATTGAATTTATGGAAAGAGATGAATGTTTAAGAAAGTGCATTCTAAAGGTATTTTACCCACAAATAAACAGTGATGATATATATATATATATATATATATATATATATATATATATAAATGTAGGTTGTTACGTTTTTTCAGCACAAATTAATTACTCTTTTCTCCCTTGTTAATTCATTATCTATTCGAATAAATTCCGTTTCCTTCGTTAAATATAATCGTTAATTCATAATTAATAATAAATACGCTGTCTAATGATTTTCAACTCAATTTGCTTTAAGAACGGAAACTAATTCGGCAAATAACCCTTTCTCTTGTTAATGCATTCTCCGTTCGTATAAATTCTATTTCTACTGTTAAACTCCTACCGCCTAATTAAATAATAAGTACTCTTTCTCAGAATACCTCAACGTAAAGTTTACGCTATAATTAACTAGTCAATAACTTGTTCTAGGTATCCGATAATTGATTCTTATGTGTTTTCCATCATAAGATTCGTCGAACTGAAGCCGCGCACTATCCGATAAAACCGTGTTTTCCAGTTTTAATTTTTGGCGACAATATTACGTTAAGCTCTGGTCATTAGTTAAACGAAATTAATATTCATTTGCTTTTCAACTCACACGACGAAAACATCCGTTCTGGTTTTTCGTTTTATTTTATTTATGAAAATAGCACGTGCGCCTTACAGTGTGGTGTGTATTTATGGTTTAGTAAAATTGTACGTTTTGACATCAATAAATTAATTTTACTTGTACTTACTATAGCTTCTTCCGGTGACCCTTAAAGTCACGATGGATGGTCGCCCTTTGTTGTAATGAGAGGACATCCCCAAGGTGGGATCACGCGCCCTTCTTCTTCGCCCGGTCGTTGGATACGGTAGGAGCCGGTCCGACGACAGCAACCCGTGGGTGAGTGCGTAAGTACTAATTAACATCATTTGGTATCCACACTTGGTGACCTTAAACGGATTACTGTAAGTAATCGTAGACGTACGAGGATGAGTTATAACTTCTGGGTTACCATGTGCTTTAATTTTTTTGTGGTAAATTTTTATTAAGATTCTGTCTTGTCAATGAGGCATGTGTACCTTTTATATTCACAACCATTAAGAGCTGTCGTTTTTTAGTGTTTTTTTTGGGTTTTGTTGTGTTGCGAAATAACGTAAAGAGTAGGCACCTCAAAACGGCAGCTTTCCATGTTAGGTAGGATTTCTGTTGATCTTGTAAATATGTGTAACATGTAATTACGGGTTGTTTATTTGGTGGTACCTTTATGCTTTTGTACCTAATTAATTTTTATTTTTATGTTAATTAGAAATTGCATGATTATGGTTAGGTGTGTGTTATTTGTTTACTTTTATTTCAGGCCTGACTTAATTTGTGTAGGTATTCTGCCCCGCCGGATTGAGCCCTGTCAATTTCTCTTTCTTTCCTTTTTTCTTTTGTTTGACTACGTCATTGTACGTATCAAAGTATATATTAGAGTTGAAATCTACGGTATTAGTCAGGCAACTTAAAATTAATAATAAATAACTAATAAACTAATCGATAACTAAACCTTCTATATGGACGGTTATTTTATTTTTCTAATTAGAGGTTATATTAAAAGTAAAAAGAATGATTCAAGTAGATGCATTTCCACTTGCAACCTGAAAATTAAATCCCTATGCTTGATGTGTCACATTCCAACGTGAAAAACATTTTCTGCTAATATTTCTGCCTTTTTTAAGTTTTTTTATACCATCTAAATTTACTAAATCCCCTAGCATGGTCATTCCACAAACTTTTGCTTTAAATCATATAAAGCCTAGCACAAAACAAGAAAAAATCTATACTTGCACACCTCAAAGCTTGAAAATATTAAGTTTCGTATTCATAGTGTCAATCTTTATAATATTTAGAACAGCCACTACTCGTTCAAATTTGCTTTCGTACGCGACATTCCTTGTCCGTGTACGATATACCCATGCAATGAATATAGTGATCGACAATTGTTGCCTGTGAGAAGTTTGTTAGCGAGTTCCACGATTTCTAAAGTATAGAACCTGTGTTTTAGTGCAACATGCGGAAGTTTCGGTATGCTACATAATCTCGTAAACGGTAGAGAGTAAATGCCTTGTAATCCCTCTTATTTACATAGATATATATTTGTTTTAATTTTTAAAAAAAAGAAATCTCATTCCCCTATTACAACAATCAAATTTGAACTATGGAGTGTCTCGCTTCGTTAGCCAAAGCTCACATGTTATTCAAACATCCAGCTGGTTCTCGGCCAAAACTACTTCTCATAACAGTGAACGCTGAAGAAAAATAAAATCTTGTATTCTAACGTCTTACCTAGTTGAGCCATGACACTCCGTGAACTACACAACTACACTAGCTTCTCTGTATCACAAGCCTGAGGGCATTTTTTATTAGTCTGATCTTCTAACTCGCCATGTACGCATATATTTCTTAATTACACCTAGCACAAATTAATTTCTAAACTCTTGGTCCATATATTACCTATATCAAAAATAGCACACACATTTTTTAATTACCCGTAGAAGTATCATTTATACACAATATTAGCAGAAAGTAATCTTCCAAACCTTCAAATAACATATACCATTGGTTTACAAATTAGATGTGCGATGTCTTACCTATAGGTATTAAGAATCTCTATTTATATATGGTATACTTGCCAAAATTTAATTTTTATAGAAATGTGTTCTTGTTATTTAATGCCAAATTTGCAGTACATAATTGAACATGAGGAATTTTATAAAAGTATCAGAATATGTGATAACTTATTAACTAACTAACTAATGCTGTTTATTTTGCACACGTTAAATTTGTTACATATAGTTGTGCAAAACACATCAATCTGCACTTAAAAAATCGTTTTACGATCAACTTTATTATATTACGTAGTCTAGGAAACTGTTATTACTACAAGTTCAAACTTTGTTAATGAGTTTGTCGCTAGTTGTTTTAAATAGACATGTATACAATTATGTGAATAAAGTCAGTCTCGGCTCGTGCTGCTGGACATGGTTCGTATACGAGGTAGGTGAATCCTGCACAATGGATGTGATGGGTTTGCATGAGGCGTCGAAATCAACGTAAATGGTAAACGGTAGTCGAAGCTGTTTATAAATATTTTTAAACTGCAAAATGTTATTAAAGGAAGCCGACAAGGTTGTAGCAACATGATCACAATCTTGCCCGGCATGTTTTTTCAACTACTCCTCGATTATAAAAAAGTAAGACACCCATCGCAAACCTACTTAGATAGTTCATAGTGAGACAATCCCTTGCTTACTAGCATACTGAAGCTCTTGATTCAACAATACTGAGTTTTATCACCATTCTGGATTAATAATAGATTGACTAGTCCGTACCTCTTTCCTTCAGTAAAATGTAATGGACCTACGATGCATTTTTCTTCGATACCAAAGACATTCACACTGATATTGTTTAAGGCCTCAAACCACTGGTTGCTTTCCAAATACATCGGGAAGTTGATCCCATTGAAATTTACCAAGGTGAAAAAATGCGGGTACGATGATATTCCGTCAGGATGATCACGTACTAACGAATTAAGTACATCAGTAATAGCCCAGGCAAAGAAAGGTAGAATTCATATTTCGCACATTAATTACAGCATGTTTGTTTTGGTTCCACTTATGTAACTCGATAAAAGATTATCCACGTAGCAACGACTACTTATTTATATTGATACCCAGGTAAAGTACATGCTGCACAGACCGATGCTGAAACTCTTCAGACTTAGTCTTTATAACCTCTGAAACTTTTGATGTACGCGTGATCCAAATCAGTGAAGATGGTCACAACCTTGTTCCCAGTGTTGAAACATTTGACATCAGTCTCGCCGGACATCTTAGCGTACTGTCCATGCAACTAGCAGTTGAGTTTAACAGTTCTCTCTTCAACCAAATGCACGAATTGTTACTTTCAAAAACAATTCGACGGTGTTGGAACTAACTGGCGGCTCCGTGGCGTAGTGGTATGTGTGTGACTACTACGCCCAAGGTCCCGGGTTCGAATCCCGGGACACAAAAATTCGCCCTCGTTCGGATGAGAGGTAAAATGGAGGTCCCGTGCGTTAGTGTTGTCATGCACGTTAAAGATCCCCACCTTGCTTGGAACAGCAAGAGTTCGGCAAAATTCCAAATTTTCCAGGTAAAAAAAATTCGCTTCCTGGCCAATGTAGTACCTTCGGGTGGAGCATTGGAAAATCACATGTAAGATATTGTAACTAACTAACAGAACGTAAAATTTATCTCTAAACCTAAAAAGGCGGATGCGTCAGACCCGAGCAGTTATTGTCCAATTAGCTTGTATCGGTGCTAGGGAAAACTTTGGATCGAGTTATGACCACGCGCGTTGAGCATTTAGTGCGAGACAGCGGCGGTTTTAGTAATCGACAGTTTAGTTGACTGATGGACACTAATCGTTTGCGTTGGTCGCATAACTTGATGTTTGGTCAAGAGTTATTTCTCGGGGCGATTGGCACAGGTTGAAATTCCGGGTAAAATTTTGTCGCGTCAGGTGGAAAGAGGATGCCCGCAGGGGTCATGCTCTAGTCCCGCATTATGGAAGTTGTTGTATGAGAGCATCCTTAGGGTCAAGTTGCCCGCGGGATGCTCGATCGTTGGGTTTGCGGATGATACGTTTTTAAAATTATCAGATCACGATTATTAATGGACATGCGAACAAAACCAAACAAGACGCTAAAAAAGTTGCACGAATCGTCGCAAACGGTAAAATTAAAATTTAACACGTCGAAATCAGAAGCGCTCTATTTCGGGACAAAACCGGGACAGCAACCCCTACGCTACAGCTAGGAGGGGAGAAAATCTTATTTAAAGAAGCCATCGCGTACCTAGGTGTCAGATAGATAATAAATTAAATTGGAAAACGCACGTACAGTGCATAAAAAATAAGGGCAATGAAATATCAAATAAAATGATGGCGGTTGTAAAAATAAAGGACAGTTTATGCCGGGGCAATAAAGCCGGCGATGCTGTATGCAGAATCAGTTTGGGCGAAAAGTTGTAAAGTAAGGGAAAATCGACAGTTGACGAGCGTGCAACGCATAATCGCGGTCAAGGCGGCGAGGGCGTACAGGACCACTTCCACGCAGGCGGCCCTGGTGATCAGTAGGACGCTCCCTATCAAATATGTTGTTAAGGAGATTAAAGATAGAAGATTAGTTAATACAGGGAAAGGACAGGAAATTATAGAGAGTATGAATCTTGCAAATAGGGAAGCCGAGAGGAAAATCGTCGTGTCAGAGTTAGGGCACCCGAGTTATGTCAGAGGAATCGAATTTGTCCAAGGCGATAAGGACACGACGGGTATCAGAATTTACACGGACGGTTCTCGTATGGATGATGGGCAAGCAGGCGCGGCGTTGGTCGTGAATAACGAGCAAAGGGAAGTATTTCGGTTTCAGACCAAACTCGCGAAGTCGAGCACTATCTTCCAGTGCGAATTGGTTGCTATACGAGAAGCTATCGATTATGTGATAAATCACACGGCTAGAAGCGTGTATTACATCATCAACGATTGTAAATCAGCGCTGACGGCCTTAACAAATATGAACACCTCGACAGACCTCCAAACGGATGTTTGGAAGATAGCGCATACGGCGCGCGATTTTCGAAATTTAAAATGCTGTTGGGTTAGATCGCACGATGGTAACGTATGAAATGATAGGGCTGATGAACTAGTTAAAGAGATCGCGACGGGCTACTTTTGGATGTCACATGCGTCGATACCGAGGTCTCTGATTAAAAAAAAGCTACGCAAAAAGTCAATCCGGCAATGGAAAAAGAGGTGGAACAATGCTGCCGTGGGTAGGTTGACACTCAAATTCATATCGAGTATAGTATTTATAGATAAGATCCAGGTGAAGCTCGACCATAAAATGCTGCAGCAAATAACAGGGCACGACGCCTTGAAAGCGTATTTACAAAGATTCGGTTTAACCGACAACGACCGCTGCGAATGCGGTGAGATCGCCGAAAGCGCAGAGCACGTGCTCTTCGGCTGCCCACTTAAGGTGGCAAATCGAGCTGATAGGAAATTAGCTAGCCAACGAGCCTAGAGGGAAGTGGCTGACCAGAAGGCGTTCTGGACAGCCTTTAAAGAATTTGCGGGAAGGGTCGCGAGATTAGATGGTGATAACCGCGAGTAAATTGGGGGAGGAGAGGATTGAGAAACTTTGGATTATGACTTATCATGAAAATGATATATGAGCTGGATACTCCTAAAACCTATTAAAAAAAATTTTTTTTAAAATTTAAAATAAAACAATAAAAAAAATTTAAAAAAAACAAAAAGAAATAACCATATGTCTTAATATGCACGACAAACCCCACATACCACTAAAACAATTGCTATCTCACTTTATACGCGCAGAAAATGCGAATCGGGAATAAACAAAAAACAAATATACAGGGTGTCCGGAAAATACGTATACAACGTAAGAACAGAGATTCTTTGGCTCAAAATAGATCGATTTGAGCCAACTTACCTATTCTACAAGTTGCTTCATTTAGCCGCTAGAGGGCTTTAAAAATCGTGAACAATATTTGATATTTTAAAATAACTCGAAAACGCGTCGATCCATTTTGACCATTTTTGAGGTGCGAGTTTCTACTTTCAATTGACATCTTTTGGTGGTGTACGCAATAATTTTAAAAGCATACGAGTGTCCCAAAAATGATGTATTGTATAAATATCCGACCATTACTTTTTTCTTGTTTATGCAATGACTACCAATTTTTTTTATGAGTAGCTGACTTAATTTGGAAACATTTTTGTCTCTTGTAAAATTTTGATTAGACGAGCGGTTTGACGCGTTTTCGAGTTATTTTAAAATATCAAATATTTTTCACGATTTTTGAAGCCCTTTAGCGGTTAAATAAAGCAACTTACAATAGGTAAGTTAGCTCAAATCGATCTATTTCGAGCCAAAGAATCTCTGTTCTTACGTTATACAAGTATTTTCCGGAAAGAAAACTCTTCCGCTTACCAGAATACCCACCATTGTAGTATATTATAAACGACAGTTGTGGGTATACAACTGTGGTGTGTACTCCTGCGAAAATCATAATAAATTTTGCTATTTATGGGTGGAAGGTACAGTTAGGCGAGGAATGCAATAAACCGTTCTCTTTTTTATGAATCATTCTTTTGCACCAGAGCTCCGTAAGGAACCGAATATCAAAATGGGGAAATGTACGAAGTCCAGAACCTGCTAATGTCTTCACGGCACGCAATCTTTTTCTTTTATAGCCTAGCGAAAAAGACATAATTGCTAAAATAAAATATTTGTTTCAATTCATTTCAAAACACTGTTTGAATAATTTTTACAAAAACCTTATCAGCAGTGAAAGTGCTGTGTACGATTTGGAATGCTTCGGGGCTGCAAATTTTGAATTATTATTAACGCTAATATTATTATTTAAACGCTAATTTCTCTGTAATGACTTTTTGACGCTTGGTCCATTTTTGCGTAAAGGCGTCCATTTAGTAGTCAAAACACACATTATCATTACCAAACAAAACTGAAATGTACAATAATGTTTAATGTATGCCATATTAGTTTACAGAATGCAATTTTGATAATATCACTCACGCCAATAACCAGTAGAATAAGTTTAATTATGTAGCAATTCTGAAGTAATCGCTACGGATTACAAGCAACTAAATTGTATCAACTAAAAAAAGTAATTTTAAAATTGGAAATGCCTCTTATTCACAGCTAACTAAAGCCTTATTTGTTCAAGTTCTTGTCTTGCATTATTTTTTTTTATGAAGACTCGTTTACAACTTTAACATAGATTGTAGATGCTACTGCAACCAGATGTTGATAAACTCATTTTCTTAAGAAAACCTTATCGGCTGTTTTTCATTACTGAAAAAAGGTGAAGCACCACATTGTAGATGTTGCTACGTGTTAATTTGATGCTAGTATCCTTTGAATTTACATTACCCTGAAACGTAATACAACGGACTATGCCAGCTAGCTACAGTGGCGAGAAGATGGATTCAATAAGACCAAATGGAATTCTTTTAAGGGTATACAATTTTAACACGTGCAAGCTACCTGGAAATGGAGCTCTGAACTCTCAGTCCAATAAAATATTGAACGCCAACCTTACCTATAAAATATCGTTTATCCCGCCAGACGGTAGGGGATCTCTAAGATGATACTAAAATAAATGTTATTAAACTCTTCCCATTCAGGTTGGTAGAGTACCGTTTACACTTTTCTTTTTCCTAAAATTACTAACTTACAAATCTACAAATAAAAGCTTTAAGCTACTTTCTTTAATCTATATTAATATATAATTATCATTGCAAAAAAACAGATTGAACAACACAACTTATCCTAATTTGACCATATCTATATGAAAAGGAGTAATTTTATTAAATACGAGTATCAAATCAAGCTAAATATGTATTTTTCTCTCCTGAAATGGTAATCGTGGTGCGTTGTCTGGCTTCAAATCGGTTTCATGCAAGTCTGCACCGAAATAAAAATTCGATTAATAGGAAATGGTTGTATATATTAAGATATTAAAAAACAGTTTAAAATATACAAAAGATGGAAACAAGTCAACGACTTATAGCTCTGCTCCTCCAGATCTTCAGTGACCTCATGCAAGACAACAATAGGTTGATAATGAAGTTTGATTTCAACGAAATGTTGCTGAAAACGTGTTTGACCAAATAACTATCACTTTGTGTAACTTATTTGAATCCGTGCTTACAAATTCGCGTCCGATAGCTTTTCACTAAGCACACTCGAGTTTATAAAGTTGTACTTTCGATTACTTATTACATTGTCGTTACTCGTCGGTGGTGGTTGTCAACCGTCATCGCTTAAAAAGCGCGATTGATGGACTCTCCCTTCTATTATGATACGATGGTATATATAAGTTAAAGTATCCCATGGGATTTACGTGATGTCAAAATTTCACAAAGTTGGTACGACTTTTACTAAACTTGAGATAAAGGTCAAGTGCTTCCTTGGTGCATGAGAAAATATGTGTAATGGAATGTTCACATGGTCTATTTACTATTGACATCTGTGTATCGAGTTTGGTATCTACTCATTTCAATTATTTTATTTTATGAGTTTATGCCTGTCTATATAATTTACAATGTTTTCGTTGACGTTTCTATGCATTAGAATATTTTCGACTCCAAGTTTGACGAATTTGGTATGTTAATCGTAACGTCCCAGTTTTTAGATGCTAGTTTGGAAATATATACTAAGACCGATACTATTTATTTCGATACTATACTTTAATAATATAATGACTTAGTCCCATTTTAAACTGCAAACTACTCGAACTTTTACAAATTGTTCGTGCAGCTTCTTACTACGGTTCCTAAACTATCTACAATTGAAAAATATTTTTTCATATACCAATATAGCTATTTCGCAAATGATACAATGTTGAAAGTTCTTCTTGTTAAAATAAATCTAGGTTTTTATTTTTCAAATTAAGTGCAAAACTAGATAATAAAATTTAATGTAGACACACCAAAAGTTTGTTACTATTAATCCTGTTAATACTTTCAAAAATATCTCTCACTCTATTATTTTTATAAAATACGTTAAATTAATTGTTGTGTTTACTTGTTATGAAATTGTATCTTACAATGTGGAATATTAATGCATTAAAACGTTTACTTATCAATAGTTTAATTCATACTGTAAATTTCATGTAACTACAAGTTAATAACTTATTGAAAAAAAATCCTGTTTGAATAGTCCAAAAATGCTTTATTATAATCTATAATGAACTTCAGTCTCCTTAAAGTACTGTTAATAATGCAAAACTCCGTTCCGCGGACCTTTACAACTTTGTGGGAGCCTGCTTGTAGAAAAATTTTCGTTAATAACATTAAAAGTTACAACTTTTCGAACAAAAGATAAATAATAAATGATTGATACGTTGTGCGTAGATACAAAATAAATTGTATGTATAAATTGTATGTTCAAATGATGTATCGCTATGGCTATGGCTATGGTCTCCGTATTCAACTCATTTTATATGAAATGTCTAAGATTTGGACTATGTTATTTAGACTATAGTAAGCATGGTCTCTTCTGGATTTTCTATAAATGTGTATTTGTATTCTTCAAATAGCTGATTTAATTGCGTTATGAAGGTTTGGTGCAGGTTATCAATTTCTTCTTGTGATGGATTTGTATTTCTTTGTACATCTATTGGCTTCCCAACTAAAACAAAACAGTATTTACTTTTTATTACCTAAATTAAAATGAAAAAGCTGATGTATTGATTGATTGTTGGTATTTTCTGTATACGTGCACGTATACACAAAATACCAACAATCAATTAACATCTAACGTGCACATGGCAACACCTCTTTCAACTGATATATTGAAACTGCCAAGAGAAATACGGCAAATTGAAGTAAAATTTATTACAGTGACAAATAATGTAACTAAAAATAATCACATACATAAAATAAAGAGTTATTCATAAACTATCAATCAAATTATTTATTGTGACCAATTTACTTCAGTTGTCACAAACGATCCTCTCCTTCAAAGTAGCATAGGGGCTCCGCGGATTAGTTAAGTTCACGTGTGACTTCTAATTTTTGAGATCTCTAGTTTTATTTTTGAACGAACCTCATAAAAATTGTGTACAAGTATTTTCCACAAAAATTCACCTTCGTTCATATGAAAAATCTTCTATGGTGTTGTGACGTTTGGTAAGGATTCGTAACTGCTTGATATGGTAATGGTTTGTTTATATTTTACATTCCCTGATAAAAACAAAACACCTTCTTGGGCAATGTAGTACCGCCGACTGCAGCAGTCGTAAATTCAAATATACAGTCCAAATTTGAATAGCAATTCATGCTGAAATAATTGAATCTTATTAATTTCAAAATTCTACATAAACTTCACCAAAGACGCACTGCTTCCAAATACTTAAACCACTAGACGTATATTTTATTAAATTACAATATATTTAGAACGTATATAGATGGGAATGGAGAGGCTGAATTTTTTGAAAATGTCTTTGGCTGCAAAAATATTGTTTTTATATTATTTTTTAAGAACAACTTCTTCTGTGAGGAAGAGTATTGTGACTGCCAAAGCGGCATCTTCAAATATTCAGTATATTAATTTTCATTTAGATACACCCAGAAATACGATGCAAAACTAATTAGAACAAAAACTTAAACACTAAGGAAGTTACAGCACCCGCAATGGAGCAAACACTCTTTATAAGACTAATTTCTTCCGAACGGGCGTAGTAACTTTTTTTTGTATACTGTTCATTGTTTTGATATTTTTTGTATTGTATAGATAAAAACACAAAGGCTAAATTTTTGAAAAATGTTTTATTTTGGCGTCTGTGTGTATTTCTGCATCTTGGACAAGTTATCAGGAGTATTTTCAACCGTGCGGGCGTTTCTGTGTGGTTTATTGTTCT
>JARFIW010000211.1:0-69503 GCA_036346225.1 Platerodrilus igneus
GCCCAAAACATTTTGGTTCTAGTTATTTTAAGACTTTTGTGGTTATACATTAGAAACACTTTAATTTGTTTGATTGTGTAAAAGTACGAATAGTATAAAAATTTCAATTATTTGTTGAGCTGGCATTTTCCAGTGTTAAAATTATAATTCACTATTTTGATGGTTTTAGAAACCACACGTGGTTCATTATGTACCGTTAGTAACAGCAACAGGTGTTACTGACGTCACCTGTTTGTCTGCAGTATACTGCTGACAGATGTGTTCTAGAAAACAAATGCTTCGAACAGCGTTTGCCCAAGTTGAGTAAACAAGAATATTTTTGTGATCTTTTTTAGTAGAAATTAAAACTAATACAAGTAATTTAGAAAAGCAAAACTTGAGTAACAACGTTTTAAAATGTAATCCTCCTAAACAGATCTGCACGGTCGGACCTTTTAGTGTAACAAGTTTACACTAAGCTGTAAAATGTTTGATTATCAACAATTTTGATAAACCTTAATTTAAAATTCACGAACTCATTTAATTATTTATGAAATTTTGTTGCATTGCATTTTGTTTTAAAAGAGAATCTTTTGAGTAAATTATTGGTTCAAGATTAAAGTTTTTATTTTGATCAAATATGGTCAAACCTAACAACAGGAAACTAATATCCTTAAGAGTAGAATTTTGATGCCAATTTTATATAGAAAATATCTTTTAATATTTCTTTAGGTATGTTTGGGGACACAAATAGTGTTCCACCTTTCTATTAATCTAATTATTACAATTTCTTACAGGAGCAGCGTCTTATTTTGTTAAGACGGGTTTTTGTCATCGAAGGCGATTTTTTTCTTTGGGTTTCCACGTCCGCCCCTAGAAATATACCACGCAATTATCATAAATAAGTCAGGACTTGGTGGCGCCTATTTGTTTTGGATTAAGTTTGACTTACAATCAGATTTCGACTTACCCCCCCCATTTCTCATAGCTCTACCCAAGGAATAGACCCCTAGTTATGTCGGAAGACTTCGTTACACTTGCCCATGCGCGAGGCTAGCCTTGTAACCATTTAGAAAAGAAAAATAAAAACCAGTTTCAACACATTATTTTATACAAAATCAAGTAATGCAGAATTTATTATTAAAGGATACCGGTTGAAAACTAGAGTACTTTATGAAAAAAAAATGATGTACTAACTAAACTTCTTATAAACATCTTATACAACATCAAGTAATACATAATTTATTACTACATGATATCAGTTGAAAAATAAAATACATTTTACAAAAAAAATGAACTATTAACTAATCTTAAAGTTAACCAAAACAACTTTAAAGTTAACACATTGTTTTATACAACATCAAGTAATGCAGAACTTATTATTAAAAAATACTAGTTGAAAAATAAAATATTTTTTGCAAAAAAATGAAATACTAACTCAACTTAAATTAACGAAAAACACTTTAAAATTAACACATTTATCTTATACAGCATCAAGGAATACAGAATGTATTATAAAAAGATAGTTCAAAAATACAATACATTCTACAAAAAATGAACTACTAACTAAACTTAAAATTTACCATAAAGGCTTTACAACATCAGGTAGTACCGAATCAATTATTAAAAGATACTACCACTTAAAGTTAAAAAATAGAATATATTTTACAGAAATGAAACACCAACTAAACTTAAAATTTACCAAACAGAGCTTTAAAAGTAAACGCATCAATTTTACACAACATCAAGCAGTACCGTATTTCTTATTGGAGAATATGAGCTCTAAAATAGAACACATTTAAAAAAAATGAAATACTAAGCAAACTTAAAATTAACCAAGAAGTCTTTGAAAACTCTCAAATTTATTTTATACAACATTCAGTGGTACAGAATTTATTATTAAAAGATAGTATCAGTTGATAAATAAAATACATTTTACAAAAAATGTAAAACCAAAAAATAAAATTAACTAAAAAGGTTTCTACTCAGTGGTGTAACTATACCCCGCTAGCCCTCCAATGCAGGGTTCACAAGTACAAAGGCTCAAACGATAAGAAGCTCAATTTATTCAACTTCAAGATATCCAAATTTGGCCGGCAAGAAATGGTCAAGAAAAAGTTCAGGTAAACGAACGGTTTTCTTCCTGATGTTATTATTACTAAGAACTGCTGAAATACAAAGACAAGGAATAATAGGTAAAATAAACAATAAAAAATGAACAATGACACCACCTGCACCCTGCATCTTCTCTTTCTTCATTCCCGTTTTATTTTCCAAGGGTTAATAAACTGGTGAAAGAGATTGTATATTTTAATAACAAAAGTGCCAATTATTCTTATGTGATACAGAATACACTGCACAAAGTGGTAAAGCGTTATTAAACGACCTATATGGTTAGTTTGGTTTATGGGATTTTAAACAAGAATTAAATGGCTATTGTCTGTACAGGTACAGATTCACAGGTAGCATACTAGGCTTTGCCTTCTAAAAGTATTAACAGTAGAGAGAGATTTATTTGTTGGGTGCTAATCTAATCAGCTGGTTGCATTAGTTGCACTATACAACCGAAAGAAATTAAGAAAGCAGTGAGTTTCGCTCGAATTTGCTGTGTTGGTGTTATAGTAGGTTTTCATATTGAAACGTTGTAACAATTTTATTTCTTAGTTACTAAATCCAACCATAAAAGTGCAAAGTATAAAACGCTTTTATTCAAATTATTAGTAAAATACATGCAACAAGTTTAGTAATACGCTAAAATTGTATCTATAGATAGTTTTCTATAAATAGTCAGGTGTCTGTGCTTTCAATAACGGTTCGCAGGCGCGTTGTGGTTGAAGGCTCGGCCGGGAACACGCCGTAGCTCGTGCGAGGATAACCAGTCGGTCCTTAACTGAAAACAAAATGTATGATTGAAAGCAGGCCGCCAATTTGCGGTTACATTTTGAAGAGTCGAGATCCATCTTTAAATAGCGGTTGGTATCCTATGAACAGTATTTAATTTGTTTAATTAGGTATTTTGTTTACATCTAAACACGAAGCAACCCAAATTCACTAAGTCTTTACTTGATATTCCCAAGATATACCCCAATCGATTTGAGTTACTATGCTTTAGACTGACTTTACTAACGTAATCGAATTTGACGATAAAGTACGTTGGGATTAAGACAAACAGTCATTACCTTCTATCTTTAACGACGTTACAAAAATTTGTTAAAAGATAACTTTAAGAGCAAGGTCTTTATTAAATTGCGTAAGCGAAATATTTCCTTTGCCTTAGGCGAACAAGTTTGGAAAAGAACTATGTCTTATTTGTTGCAGCTAAGAAATTTTCTTCAAAAGTTGGCCTTAAATTCATTCTTTGTAAAGTTCACACGTGTTATTAGTCCCTTATCTACAAACTTCAGGATACTGAAGGAAAGCCAAGGCAGGTGTTTAAAGCCTTAGCCATTTCTGCCGACCCAAATGCTAATTAAGTTTTTCATGCCCCATTCTCCTCACGATTTACCTAATATTTTTGTTCTCACCATCAATTAGTATCTTTAATTACTTATTCTTCTCTCTATAGTATATAATTTACTTACACATTAATTTTACTTAAGTAACTTTTTTCTTCTGGTTGACTTTTCCTTCACCATACCGTTGATCATATCACTTCATCCTCTACACCCCCAATATAACTTTGTCGTTTCATTTAATTAACCCTTGAAATTTTCCTATTACATATTGTTCGGTCTTTAGTATTTCTCTTATATGAATAATTGTATGGTAATTGTCGTAACTTTGGTTGAAATAACCCATTGAATTTTTATGACTGGTTTTGGCTGATGTTGAGTGAATGCTTTCTTCTTTGGGCTCACATAGAACATGCGCAGTCTATGCCATTGAAAGAAATAGTTCATATTCGCAGTTGCAAAAGCTAGGATTGTCTATTCCGTGTGTTTTTGTCCTCTGAATTATTGCAATCGCCCACATTATACTACATCATTATACTACAACATTATTCCTTCCTTTTTAAACTAAATCTACATAACTTATAAACTTTTTTTTTCGTTATTTTTATTGAACTTTGTGGTGAGACGCTATCGCTCTTATTGTTATTTTATTAAATTCTCGGTTGTTTTAGCATATGGGGACAGTGAATCTGTATTTAACTGCTTATAATTGGGCATTTGTGTGTGTTTAGGGTGCTACCGATTTAAAAACTACCTTAAAACAGTTTGTTTTGTGTGTTTGTATCTGTAATGATACTTGTAAGTTGTCGTGTCTATCTTTGTCTGATTTTCTTATCGTACGAAGCACTCGTTAGGAAAATTATCGTACTAGTTCTCTTAGGAGTCTAGTGAATTTTAAAATTCGTATATCTTATCTTGTCGGATTAATATCGCAGGTGGTCCTTCAGACTACGCTGTGTTTTATAGGACAATTACTACCTTCTTGTGAATTGATCCTGCCTTCACATAAAAACTAACTTTGATAACTCTAAACCGACGATTTCAATGCTATATGCTTGATTTTAAACTCGGGGGACAATTGTCCGGAAACCGTTGCTCTAAAAATGATGTTCCTAATTCCAGTATGCAACTTTGCATATTGATGCGCAATTTATAATCACTTGATCATCATGTGGTTGCTCATGCGAGCTTAACTTATATCGGCTTTCCTAGAGGTGCCATCTATGCATTCAAAACCAGACCTCTTCTTTTTACGTTCCCTTACTTAACTTTTAAATCTGCCTAGTAAACCGTTAAAAAGTGGTTGCGAATTTCAAAAACTTTTTTGAGACCAGGTTAAGAGATTGCTTTTCGTTTGTAAGAGTCCCTTCATGCAAAGGCAATTCCTGGCAGTGAGGTCATGTATAATATTAATGCTAAGTTAGGTATAAAGAATATAATGCTCATTAAAAAATTATTCGTAAAAATAGATGACAAATTCGATAAATGTAGCAGAATTTCTCAATTTTATTTTCTTTAACAAATTTAAATATTAGAATGACAACTACAGTTTAAAGTTGGATGATCACGGTCAATTCCACAGTTTCAACGGCTTATTGGCACATTTGTTATGCTCATTTATGTACAAAATGGTTAATAACTTTCCAATGATCTTTTCAATTATTAACTTCGATAATCCTGTAATGGACTGTGTAATTATTTATACATTATTGCAAATTACCTTATGGTAATAATATTCAGTTTGAAAATGAAAACTTAACAATTAATGTTAGTAATAATTGGGTAATTGAACTGTTAATATTAGTTAACTACGTTAGGAAATGATCTTCCAGTATATTCCCTTATATTACGATATATTGAAAATTTAAAATTGTGTTTAAACAGGTACTAACGATCTGCTTTAATACTTAAAACGTCCACTTAATATTTTATTTATGAGTATCCGTCAAAAAAATTTTTAAGTTAAAAAAGAACTTATTCATATACTATTACACTAACAACTAATAAGCTCAATCGTCATTTCTATTCATTAACGTATTAATCAAATTGTGATCTTATAGGATTCCAAAGCAATGTTATCGTTCCGTAGAAACTGCAACTTGTAGAATATGACCAGTTAGATTGCGAATATATGTTGATTAATGAGTCAAAAACGCACCTCAATTTGCAATGGAATTTTGATCAGTTAGCATAAAAGGTTTATGCCTTGTACTTTTGGAAATATGAATTTATGGATTATTTGTAAATAGTTGAAAGCTAAACTGCACTTGAGAAACACAAAGTACTGATTTTAATTCAACCTTGGCTTAGTGCAACGGTAACCGATTAAACATGAACATTTGAAATTAAGCAAAACTTTTATGTACGCCAAACTAAAGATATTGAAAGTTGAAAGGATCAAAACAATTTTGAAGTTATGAATTAGGTTTGCCATAAGACACTTTTGTTAGCTTTAGTATAGTAAAAGTTGAGATAGTTTTAAATTGTACAATAGTTTCATTGATTTTAAAGGTCAACAAATTTTCGAAAAAGGGGGGGCGTAGTTACGCCACTGCTTCTAATTCTTTTATAAGCATGCTACTTACATTCAATAAGAAAACAATACAGTTATCAGTAGTCTCTCCGACCATGGTTAGCATACATCTCGGTCCACATACAGGCATGCAAATCAAAAAGAGCTCTATTGTGAAAAAGATGACTTATTGCAGAGTCCGCAAAATTCTGAAACAAGATATTATATCAATAATTTTCCCATACATTATGTTATTTATACACATCGTTTAGTCTTCATCTACATCTACAATTAAAAATAATTATATTTAACGCAAAATCAATCAAAATTAAGATGGAAACTAAAACTAGACTACCTCGATTAAAGAATTTTTTGAAAGAGATAATCCTCTTGATTTAAAAATAGACAACACCGAAAATAGACACAGGTTATTCATTTCGGATCTAAAATTTGATGATATTCAATAATAATTACATCCACACGTGATTTGGATAGAGATGATACACCAGTGACCAAAAAGTAGATTGCTCTGAAGACAAATAAATATTTTTCATCCAAAAGGAGATACATAGTTTAAAATGGTAATTAGTACTGTCAAATCTGCACTACTTGCGAGAATGATGCAGTGTAGTTTGGGACCATAACAAGAACTTTGTATTCCATGTGAATGAATCTTTCACATGTGAATGGAAATGCGCCTGAGCTTAATAAAGCTAGTTTAAAGTTGGATATTGAAAAATGCAAAATTTATTATTTTGGAGTAGTATAAAATTAGAAAGGAAAACGTTTTAATTGAGATTGTATTTTGGGAAGGTTCGATATTAATTAGATCTACACCCTAACAACATAGATATTGTAGGAACGCAAGTGGTGGTAATCCATGTTGAAATCACATCTTCTTTTATTTTCAACATTTGTATTTGAATCTGGGAAAGAACATCGTGAAAGCCATCTATGTACCAAATTATCTTCTGCTTTATGTATTTCAGAAAGGTTGAATGCTTGAATAAAAAACTTTATATAATTAAAAATCGGTTTAGTTAATAGATTATTACAAAAAGTTAAAACTGGTCGACTGTTGACCCAAAATTTCAAAACACAAGAAAATGAGTGTGTGAATGTGTGAGTGAATGTGATATAGAATATACCGCATGGATATCGGGTGAATAGTTTCACCGATATCGATCAACACTGGGTGCAGGAATGCACCCAAAGGTCTTTGCCGGTCCCCGTGCTGTTCTTACGAACGGACCTGCCTCACAGGTTTCTCTTTTGGAGGGCACGGGTCAATCCCATTTCAACGGCTCTACTGGAGCCACTCTTTGTTGTTATCATTGTCTTGGGTAATAACTAGGCCAATATCTTTGTCTTCTTTATTATCTTCGATAATACCTTTAGGTTTAATATCGTTATCTTATTGATTACCTTTGGTAATAACATTAGTTTAGTATCGTTATCTTACCAATTACTGTTAGTAATAATTTTGGTTTAATTTCTCGTTATCTTACCGACTACCGTTAGGAATGACTTCGAGTTATGTCGCGTTATCTTACCGGTTATCTTGAGTAATAACTTCTGTTTAAATTCATGTTACCTACTATCTCTTATAATCACTTTAACTTAATATCGTGTTATCTTATCGAGTATCTCAAAAAATAACTAAAGCTTAATACCGTTATCTTATTCATTACCTTTGAGGATAACAACTTAAGCTTAATCTCATTATCTTATCTACTATCTTTAACATCAATTTGAGATCTTATCTTATCTTTTTATCGTCCTAACGTGTGGTATATATGACCAGACGTGGGAATTATCTTTCTGAAATTTAAGTGAAAAAGCTAACCCAATTTAGAAATGTAATTTGACAGGTTAGCATATAAGGATTTAGTAGGCGGTACTTTTGGTAAATTTGTGGATTCACAACTGTGTCATGGACAAGTTAAATGTGCATCGGAGGAAACCAAAGTACCAGAAACAAAATTTGCTGGAGTGCAAGGTGACGCACTCTCATGAACATTTTTTAAATTTGGGCACTTCTTGCCAAAAAAAAAGAAGAATAGTTTGATGCAACACTCATGTGTGTTTGCATATAAGAACTTTATGTTAGCTTTAGTTAGTTAAGTTTAGATAGGTTTCGATAGGTTAGGCGACTTGTCGCACCCGTGTTAGTTTAAGCAGTGTTTCATGCTCCCCGACAAATTTGTGCTGTCGGTAAGTAGTGTAGTCAAAGACTATCGGGCTACCTATTCCGTTTCCTGGTACTTCGGTAGACGTGTTATCGGTCAAAAAACCAGGTGGCGCCTTATATAAACATTTTGTAGGTTTTAAGTTAGGGTAGTTAGGACTTAGATTTTAAGCTGTTACTGTGCTAACAGACTTTTCCTTTTTTTAAGTTTTTTCTTTTGTGGCTTTGTCGCGATTGTTACGTGCAAATCGAATTTGCACTTTAACATTGTTTAGGTTAGTTTTCTTGATGTGCGGAAGTTCCAGCCATAATTTTAAATACGCAAGAAGCGGGAACAATTTAAATAGACTGGGCGGGGCTTCCGGTACGTCACAATAGTGCAATTGGCAAGTGTGAATTATCCCTATAGGGGTATAGGAATGCTACAAAAGAGGAGGGGAGTTCCGCGGTTCTCGCGCGGAAACGTGGCTTTTTTACGCCGAACTTTGAAGTGAACAGTCGTGCGGGGTGTCGTGTTATCTTATTATGTAGATTTCCTTATCTTGATTATCTTTCCTTAATTACCTATTCCTGTCTTCCACTGCATATAGGAACGGAGATGACCCTGGAGCATCCCATGACCCCGAGATAATTTGGAGGTCCAACTCTACCAGCAGCAGCGATGCCGAGGCTACCGCAGCGTGATTTCCTGCCGGTTAGCGGATCCTTCACGTGAGTAGACTCTCTAATTTTTATTGTTTTAATTTTATGTAACTTCGCTTAATTATGGCGCAATATAAATTATCAGTGACGTCATGGTGTATCTTATGAACTTTGGTAATTGTATTACCGGCTTTTAAGAGCCATCTATCGGCATTTCAATGTACCAGAATCTAAGTGTTACATTTTGTTAACTGCATTACCGACCAGATAAAACGTTAAACGAAGTGTAGCAATATTTAAAAGACTTCGCTACGAAGAAACAATTTCGAAGGAAGATTATTATTCGTATTTCCCCTTCACGCGGAGCGCAAACCACGGCGATAGGGTGATTATAATTATTCAAAATTTCGATGCTATAACCGAATTAACATTTAAAATTACTAAAATATGGTGGAAGGTTCCGCATTTAAAGTTTAGCGATGAATCCAAATTAAATTTATTACATCATTTGTTCAAAAATGCTAGAATAGTACCTTACTTTTGTCGCTGGGAGCTTCACGAATTGCCGAAGTTTCCGGCTTTGAAAATTTACGTTTGGCGTATTAAGAAATCAAACAAATTAGAAAACCCCGATCGATTCTATTTCTTCTTCAGCATGGAAAGTACGGCAATGCAAAGCAATCGATAGCTTTATTCGATTATTGCAAAGTTTATTATTAAAAGATTTCAGTTGAAAAATAGAAAACTTTAACAAAAAAAATGAATTACTAACTAAACTTAAACTAACCAAAAACGCCTTAAAGTTAACACATCTATCTTATACAGCATCAAGTAGTATATAATTTATTATTAAAAGATATGTTGAAATATAAAACACATTTCACAGAAAAAACTAAATACTAACTAAACTTAAAATTAACTAAAATGCTTTAAAAGTTAACACTGTAACAATTTTATTTTTTGGTTATTAAATCCGTTCATAAAAGTGCAAGAATTATAAAACACTTTTATTAAAATAATAAGTAAAATACACTTAACAACTTTGGTATTACGCTAAAGCGGCATCTTTATGTAGCATTCTATGTATAGTCAAATATCTGTGTCTTCGATAGCAATTTGCAAGCGCGTTTTGGTTGACAGCCCCCTCCTGGGACACTCCGTTCGTCCGAGCGAGATTGATAACCAGTCGGCCATGCGAGATAGTAGAGTCAAGATGTACGAAAAAACGCAGGCCGGCAATTTGCGTATAAATTTTGAGCAGTCGAGACACATCTTTAAATAGCGGTTGGTATCCTATGAACGTTATTAAATTGTTTAATTGAGATATTTTATTTAGCGCAAAAACAACACTAAAAAATGCAACTTTGAAAACAACAAATCCAATCACTGATGTTAAAACCACTTTGTATTACAACCTGTAAAAAGCAACTTAGAAGATGGAAAATTTGACTAATTTATAGAAGACCATTTTATTACACAACGTAAAGATGTTATTTGGTAAGGCAGCGTGATTCAACATATTGCAGCAGCTGACGGATGTATTGTGACTGCATTTAATTCGACACCTGGAGCAATTCCATGTGCTAGAAGCTGTTGAGGATGAGCTGGGTCCACACAACATACAGTAAATTCCGCTTGATATTACAAGTACCTCTTCAAGGCCACAAAAAGCAGTTTTGGTTCGTAGTTAGTTTTAAGAATCTTTTTTTGATGGTTTATACATTAGAAACACTTTAATTTGTTTGATTGTGTAAAAGTACGAATAGTATAAAAATTTCAATTATTTGTTGAGCTGGAATTTTCCAGTGTTAAAATTATAATTCACTATTTTGATGGTTTTAGAAACCACACATGTGGTTCATTATGTACCGTTAGTAACAGCAACAGGTGTTACTGACGTCACCTGTTTGTCTGCAGTATACTGCTGACAGATGTGTTCTAGAAAACAAATGCTTCGAACAGCGTTTGCCCAAGTTGAGTAAACAAGAATATTTTTGTGATCTGCTTTTTTTAGTAGAAATTAAAACTAATACAAGTAATTTAGAAAAGCAAAAACTTGAGTAACAACGTGTTTAAAATGTAATCCTCCTGAACAGATCTGCACGGGTCGAACCTTTTTAGTGTAACAAGTTTACACTAAGCTGTAAAATGTTTGATTATCAACAATTTTGATAAACCTTAATTTAAAATTCACGAACTCATTTAATTATTTATGAAATTTTGTTGCATTGCATTTTGTTTTAAAAGAGAATCTTTTGAGTAAATTATTGGTTCAAGATTAAAGTTTTTTATTTTGATCAAATATGGTCAAACCTAACAACAGGAGTAGAATTTTGATGCCAATTTTATATAGAAAATATCTTTTTAATATTTCTTTAGGTATGTTTGCGGGACACAAATAGTGTTCCACCTTTCTATTAATCTAATTATTACAATTTCTTACAGGAGCAGCGTCTTATTTTGTTAAGACGGGTTTTTGTCATCGAAGGCGATTTTTTTCTTTGGGTTTCCACGTCCGCCCCTAGAAATATACCACGCACTTATCATAAATAAGTCAGGACTTGGTGGCGCCTATTTGTTTTGGATTAAGTTTGACTTACAATCAGATTTCGACTTACCCCCCCATTTCTCATAGCTCTACCCAAGGAATAGACCCCTAGTTATGTCGGAAGACTTCGTTACACTTGCCCATGCGCGAGGCTAGCCTTGTAACCATTTAGAAAAGAAAAATAAAAACCAGTTTCAACACATTATTTTATACAAAATCAAGTAATGCAGAATTTATTATTAAAGGATACCGGTTGAAAACTAGAGTACTTTATGAAAAAAAAATGATGTACTAACTAAACTTAAATTAATCAAAAACGCCTTAAAGGTAACACATTCATCTTATACAACATCAAGTAATACATAATTTATTACTACATGATATCAGTTGAAAAATAAAATACATTTTACAAAAAAAATGAACTATTAACTAATCTTAAAGTTAACCAAAACAACTTTAAAGTTAACACATTGTTTTATACAACATCAAGTAATGCAGAACTTATTATTAAAAAATACTAGTTGAAAAATAAAATATTTTTTGCAAAAAAATGAAATACTAACTCAACTTAAATTAACGAAAAACACTTTAAAATTAACACATTTATCTTATACAGCATCAAGGAATACAGAATGTATTATAAAAAGATATCAGTTCAAAAATACAATACATTCTACAAAAAATGAACTACTAACTAAACTTAAAATTTACCATAAAGGCTTTACAACATCAGGTAGTACCGAATCAATTATTAAAAGATACTACCACTTAAAGTTAAAAAATAGAATATATTTTACAGAAATGAAACACCAACTAAACTTAAAATTTACCAAACAGAGCTTTAAAAGTAAACGCATCCATTTTACACAACATCAAGCAGTACCGTATTTCTTATTGGAGAATATGAGCTCTAAAATAGAACACATTTAAAAAAAAAGAAATACTAAGCAAACTTAAAATTAACCAAGAAGTCTATGAAAACTCTCAAATTTATTTTATACAACATTCAGTGGTACAGAATTTATTATTAAAAGATAGTATCAGTTGATAAATAAAATACATTTTACAAAAAATGTAAAAGCAAAAAATAAAATTAACTAAAAAAGTTTCTACTCAGTGGTGTAACTATACCCCGCTAGCCCCCCAATGCAGGGTTCACAAGTACAAAGGCTCAAACGATAAGAAGCTCAATTTATTCAACTTCAAGATATCCAAATTTATGGGCAAGAAATGGTCAAGAAAAAGTTCAGGTAAACGAACGGTTTTCTTCCTGATGTTATTATTACTAAGAACTGCTGAAATACAAAGACAAGGAATAATAGGTAAAATAAACAATGAAAAATGAACAACGACACCACCTGCACCCTGCATCTTCTCTTTCTTCATAACCCGTTTTATTTTCCAAGGGTTAATAAACTGGTGAAAGAGATTGTATATTTTAATAACAAAAGTGCCAATTATTCTTATGTGATACAGAATACACTGCACAAAGTGGTAAAGCGGTTATTAAACGACCCATATGGTTAGTTTGGTTTATGGGATTTTAAACAATAATTAAATGGCTATTGTCTGTACAGGTACAGATTCACAGGTAGCATACTAGGCTTTGCCTTCTAAAAGTATTAACAGTAGAGAGAGATTTATTTGTTGGGTGCTAATCTAATCAGCTGGTTGCATTAGTTGCACTATACAACCGAAAGAAATTAAGAAAGCAGTGAGTTTCGCTCGAATTTGCTGTGTTGGTGTTATAGTAGGTTTTTCATATTGAAACGTAAGTATTTTTATACAACTATTTTTTATTAAACTACTATTGATTTGATCATAGTTTAATTCCCGTAGAGCAGTAAATACAAATAAATCTTTAAGCATATAATATAAATTATTAATACTTTAAGCATGCACTTGAAAATACTTTATTAGATAAAATTAGATCCGTCCCTTTTCAATCATAATAGACACCACACACGACATAACCGAGACTGATCGATTAATTAAAATTATAAGTTATGTTGATTTTAAAAAAGATAGCAAGGGAGAGGTGAACAAATTAGATATTTGTGAAACGTTTGCGGAATTTACAAAAGTAGAGTTCCAATCTGCAGAAGGATTATGTAATACTGCATTAAGCAATTTATTCAACATGCAATTAGATATAAATAAATGTAGGGGTCAGGGCTACGATGGGGATAACGTTATGAGCGGCACTTATTCTGGTGTGCAAAACAGAATATTAAAATTAGAACCTGCAGCTCTATATATGCACTATAGCGCCCATAACTTAAATCTAGTCATAAATGATGCCATTAAAGGTATAAAAGAAATTTATTTTTTTTCAACTTTCAGAAAACATACTTTTTTTGCTAATAGTATAATAAGATAGGATTGGCTTTCTGTTTTAAAGAAAGTATGACACAATTAAAACGGTTAAATTCCTACACGTTGGGCGGACAGATTAAAATCTTTAACTGCCATAAGATTTCGGTATAAAGATATAGTAATGTCTCTTAATAAAATTATTCTGACATAAAAAACAAATGAACAAAATTACGAAGATAAATATATAGAAAATTTTGTTTTTCTTTTTATGTTTCTTTAAGTCAAATTCTAGAAATAGCTTAAGTCTTTCACAAACTGTACAGAGTGAAAAAGTTAATATTAATCAGTTCAAGTTCAGCAGTTATCACAGTCGGACGTGTAGTTTGTGTGCAGTGTTAATAGCTACCAGCTTGTTAAGTACTAAAATGGTTGTGTGAGCTATTTGCAATGAACTGATTACCAAAACTAAACATTCTGCATACTTTGTAATGGAGCCTGTGGTAATTATTTTCATAACAGCTGTGTAAAATTATCTGCATGGACATTATTAATTCGTTGCAAAAAGAAAACGAGAAATTGAAAAATAAGGTGTCTGTTATGAATCTACGGGTACAGGAACTTGAGCAATATTCAGGTATTAATAATGTTGGAAATTGTGAATCTTCCAGAAATTCCCAATGAAGATATTATGCACACAATTGAAAAAATTTGTGAAAATTGGTTGTCCCGTAACGCGAGCAGGTATCGATACTGGGCATCGTGTGGCTTCTAATTATCATGCTAAAAACCGTCCACACAATATTATAGTAGAGTGTGTGTCGCGCCTCAAGAAAGATGCATTTGTTGTTAATGCTAAAAATAAGAAACGTTCAATAGTCAATGCTATTACTACTGTAAATGCAAATAATGCCCCTGTAGTCTATGTCAATGATCATTTAACGGTAGTTAACAAACACTTGTTGAAAATGATGAAGGATGCTACCAAAGAAAAGAGATACATGTATGTGTGGGTTAGAAACTGCAAACTCTTTGTTAGAAAGGAAGACGTTAGATATTGCACCAATAATCGGTTGGTCATTAATGAGTCAAAGTACCACATTATTAATTTCTCACGGGATCGTTACCTGTTCGACTTACGATACAAAGTTAATTTATCTCCATTATTACTAGTTGAAGAAATATGCGACTTAGGAGTTATTTTTGATAACAAGCTAGTATTTGATAGGCATATTACCTCTGTCGTTAATAATGCATATAAGATGCTTGGTTTTATATTTCGAACCTGTAGGGACTTTAGATCCATTGAACCGATGTTACAACTATTTAACTCACTAGTGAGAACTAAACTCAAATACTTTTCAGTAGTACGGTCTCCTCAATACTATACATACATTGATAGATTCGAAAGGATCCAAAAGAAATTTTGAAGGTTATGAAATTCAGGTTTCGATAAGTACCATGTAGTTAGCTTTTAGTTAAAAGACGACATAAAGCCGATATGTTATTCCTATTAATATTTTACAATAGTTTCATTGATTTTAAAGGTCAACAAATTTTCGAAAAAGGGGGGGGGGGCGTAGTTACGCCACTGCTTCTAATTCTATATAAGCATGCTACTTACATTCAATAAGAAAACAATACAGTTATCAGTAGTCTCTCCGACCATGGTTAGCATACATCTCGGTCCACATACAGGCATGCAAATCAAAAAGAGCTCTATTTTGAAAAAGATGACCTATTGCAGGGTCCGCAATATTCTGAAACAAGATATTATATCAATAATTTTCCCATACATTATGTTATTTATACACATCGTTTAGTCTTCATCTACATCTACAATTAAAAATAATTATATTTAACGCAAAATCAATCCAAATTAAGATGGAAACTAAAACTAGACTACCTCGATTAAAGAATTTTTTGAAAGAGATAATCCTCTTGATTTAAAAATAGACAACACCGAAAATAGACACAGGTTATTCATTTCGGATCTAAAATTTGATGATATTCAATAATAATTACATCCACACGTGATTTTGATAGAGATGATACACCAGTGACCAAAAAGTAGATTGCTCTGAAGACAAATAAATATTTTTCATCCAAAAGGAGATACATAGTTTAAAATGGTAATTAGTACTGTCAAATCTGCACTACTTGCGAGAATGATGCAGTGTAGTTTGGGACCATAACAAGAACTTTGTATTCCATGTGAATGAATCTTTCACATGTGAATGGAAATGCGCCTGAGCTTAATAAAGCTAGTTTAAAGTTGGATATTGAAAAATGCAAAATTTTTATTTTGGAGTAGTATAAAATTAGAAAGGAAAACGTTTTAATTGAGATTGCATTTTGGGAAGGTTCGATATTAATTAGATCTACACCCTAACAACATAGATATTGTAGGAACGCAAGTGGTGGTAATCCATCTTGAAATCACATCTTCTTTTGTTTTCAACATTTGTATTTGAATCTGGGAAAGAACATCGTGAAAGCCATCTATGTACCAAATTATCTTCTGCTTTATGTATTTCAGAAAGGTTGAATGCTTGAATAAAAAACTTTATATAATTAAAAATCGGTTTAGTTAATAGATTATTACAAAAAGTTAAAACTGGTCGACTGTTGACCCAAAATTTCAAAACACAAGAAAATGATAGTTCAATCTAAGTAAGTATTGTAACTTACTCAATTAATTTCCTTCAGAAGATAATTAATGTTTCTGCAATTTTCAATAATTAACTCAATTTTATTTTATAACACTAATAATTTATCTACAAACCGTTCTCTCTTCTCTTTTTGATCACTAAATACTTAGTATCTCATTACATTTAATTATTGTTTGAGCACAATTATTATTCAATTCACTAAAACTAATTATACTATTAAGAACATATCCATAACACGAACTACAAACTGAATATAGAACGTCTTGAATCGCCAAAACCTAAAAAGATTGTTGCAATGTAAAAACTAAACAACACTACATTCGATTTTCCAATGCTCAACCCTAAGGTATTAAATTGGTCAGGAAGCATTTTTTTATACTTAAAAATTTTTAATTTTTACTCTTGCTGTTCCAGGCAAGCTAGGGTTTTTTACGTGCGTGACAACACCCACACACGGAACCTACATTTTACCTCTCATCCTAACAAAAGCGCTTTTTGTGAAAAAGTGCTCCCTAAAATTTTTTCATGCGGCCCGTGTCGGGATTCAAACCCGGGACTTTGGGCTTAGTAGCCACACGCATACCAACTAAGCCGACTAAAACTCAACGACAACTAAAAGTTTTATTATTCTGGAGACTCTGAATCTACTGGTATGAAAGTTACACGTAGTTTTAACACTGCTAATATAAAAGATGAAATATTCCTAAATATTTTGTAAATTTTACATCGAAGTATTTTGATGCAAATTGAGAGTTTAAATATATAGAGCCAATTATAACGACGGAAAAGATTTCCACAAATACATGTAAGTTAGAAGATGATATGATTCAAGTCTGAGAAGTTTGGTACATTTAAGATCCAAAAGATGTAACAACTAAAAATCCTGATAATAAAAATAATAGAAATTAATTTGAAAATGAACTAATAAAAGAATAACTTAATAACAGTTTGATACATAATAAATAGAAGGAAGCTAAAAACCGCAATAGATTAAAGTAAATAAAAAGTAAAAATAAAATAATGTAAATAGTTAAAAGCTAAAATAGATAATTATAAATAATACTCACCTTGCAATCTGGATAAACCAGCATATGTAGTATAGTTGTAAAAATCATAGAAATTTCAATACATTCTGTCCATTCACGAGGAAAGGGGTGAATATCACCGTGACGTGTAACGTTTGGGTGTAAAATTTTTGTTATAAACTTTATGATTGGTCTGCACGCCAACTTATCGTGAGAGTAAAATGAAATCCATATTAAAAATTTGCCACGTTCGTACGGAGTTCCTTTAGGACCTGTAATTGACGTTAACCAAGAAAAACGTGTTCATCCACTGGTAGTACATTGGTGGTAGCTGAATTATTGCCTATTGATGTTCTTTCTATACCCAGGTTAATTGTGTCACAATTTGATGCATTATAATACGATCTCTGTGAAAAAATTTGCTTAAGGCACTTAATGCAATTACAACTATCCAAAAGGGCCATGTGCATCTAAAATAAAGAAATAATTTCAAAAGTTTTAATGATTAATATTAACATGTATTACAAACACTGTGATTCAATAATAGTAAAACTAAACTAACACAATCATGTAAGTAATACAGGGTGATTCATTAGCCACTTTACTAACTTTGGCAATGAAAAGTAGATTTAATATCATGAAGACATATTCATATAAACATGTCCTATTTTTCTTTGTTCAGATACAGTGCTTTTAAATTTTTTAAAAATTTTTAAGTTGAAAAACGTAGTAGTCATGATTTATCAAAACAAAATTTATTAATTGTTACTTTAAATAATCACCTGTCAAAAATAGTTTGTTTATGTTAATACTTTCTATCACTATTTGTTGCAATTTGTATTTGTGCAACTATACTTAGTAATGAATCCATTTTCTAATGAAAAATATGTTGACATTGTGTTTAGGTATGGACTTTGCAATGCAATCGCTCCAAATGCAGCGAGAGAATGTCGAAACAGATTCTCTCATAGATGTCAACAGTTGCATTTCATATTCAATGCAGCATTTAGAAGACTACGCATGACTGGTACTGCCGCTCCTCTTAGGCCCATTCGTCCGCATGATCTACATGTTCACGATCGTGAAAATGTAATAAATGCTATAACTGCAGTACTTGAAATTAGTACCCGACGCATAGCACAAAGTTTTGGATGGCAAACAATAAACCCTGAAGAATGTGGACGTCGGGACCTCTCGATACACTAAGTAGGTCGTCTACATATAGAATGACAAACCTTCTCGTATCTTCGCCTAAAACTGACAGTAATAGCTAAACCAAAATGTAATACTTTAAAGACATACCCCTAAAATTGAAAACGCGCGTACTTCAGCTAGTAAGACATGAACAGATCTGAAGTGCTGAGATAGCACCTGGAGTAATACGGTATAGCAATTCCGATGCATTGGTGGGATCAGATGATCCTTTTCCATTTGTCTGTTTAAAAATTTAGCATCGACGCCGACCTTCGGACTGTCATCCTTTTTTCTAACAAAATCCGACGAACTAACAAATTCCGTTTGTTGCTCGGCGATTATGCCCCACCCAATCATCTGTCTCTATTGACGTTTAACTTCAGCTTGATGTACTTGAAGTAATGGGTATAGTTTAATGTCAAATCCTTCATTTTTATCTTTTGAGTGTATGCCTGAATAAGACCTGGTTTATTTGAAAAGGTGCAGAAAATCTCGGAAGTAGTTTGTACAACCTATCCCTATCCCTACTTCCCAATCCTCAGCATGGTAAATTCCTTATTTTTGAAATCACATCAATACTGTCCTCGATTGATATATTTCGCCGTGTTTATGAGGTTTCCTCACAGTTTGCACATTAATATCTGCTGTACAAATTCCCTCAGATTCCATTCTCTCCTGTGTAAATTTTATATTTGTCGCAGGATTGCAGAATTTCCGTGATAGACTCAGTGACTCAAAACAAATACTAACCTTGTGATATGCTAACCAATCGCGGTCAAGAATGACATTCCGGATTAACGAAAACTGAAGTGTTCTAATTTTCAGAAATCTCCAAGATTTTGAAACAAGTATAAGTATAAGTTAGCAAAACAGAAAATATAAGCAATACATGAAATGCTATAAACATTTCCAATAAGCAAAATACAAATCAGTAAAACAAGAAAATTCTTAAGATAAACATCAAAGCAATAAAAAATCAAAAATCAAAATTTCACTCTGTATTAGGTAGCACGCACAGCTTATGCACTGAACGATTAATTAAATTTCCATTAGGTACACGCACAGTAACATTTCGCAGCACACCGGCAGTAGCAGGATGTAGTTCCATTACTTTACCAAGGGACCATTTGAGTGGAGGTAAGTTATCTTCTTTAATTAGTACAAGAGAACCAACCGTTAAAAGTTCAGGTAAGTTATTAAACCATTTTACTCTACGTTGCATCTCAGGTACAACTAGTAAGTTCCAGCGTTTCCAAAATTCTTGCGTAATCTTTTGAATACGCTGAGATAGCGACAATTTATTTTCAGCAAGTTGCAGTAGATTGTGCTCAGGAAGAAGGTATAAAGATTTGCCTATCAGGAAGTGACCAGGTATCAAAGGATTGTGTTCAGAAGGATCGTTAGATAGTGGTGAAAAGAGGCGTGAGTTCAACGTAGCCTCGATTTGCACTAAGACAGTCTGCAAATCTTCGTGCGTCCAGTTAGTGTTGCCTAAAACTCGTTTTAAGTGAGTCTTAGCCGCCTTGATACCGTTTTCCCACAAGCCACCTTGATGAGGCGAACGTGGAGTAAGAAATTCCCAGTTAATTTCATGACTAGCCAAAAAATGAGAAATTTCAGTGTTATTATTTTTATTAGTACGGAAGTCAGAAAGTTCTTTTAGTTCTTTAGAAGCGCCAACAAAATTAGCAGCATTGTCAGACGTAATTAAATTTGGATTTCCCCTGCGGCTTATAAATTTCCTTAAAACAGCTAAGAACGCAGGAGTAGACAAGTCGGTTACTAAGTCCAAGTGGGCAGCTTTAGTGACCGTGCATATAAACAAGCAGATGTACGACTTTATAAGTTTAGCGCCGCGAAGCTTGCAATCTTTTATTAAAATGGGTCCGGTATAATCAATGCCAACATTATAAAAAACAGGAGTATTAGACTCAAGTCGCTTAGCTGGTAAGCTGCCCATAAGAGGGTGGTAGGAAGTAGGTTTAGCTCGGAAGCATTTAATGCATTCATGGCAGATTTGTTTAGCTGTAGTTAGTCCGGTTATAGGCCAAAAGTGCTCTCGGACAAATGCTAATAATGGCTGCGGTCCGCAGTGCATTAGTTTAACATGAAAATATGTTGGAATATTAATTTAATTAGTTTGTGTTTTTTAGGTAGTAAAATAGGAAATTTTTTGTCGAAGTTATAAGTGGAATTTCTTAGGCGTCCACCAACTCAAAGTATGTTATCTACATCTAGGAGCGGATTCAATGATAGTATGCTTGATTCGGCCTTAATAGTACGCTTAGTTTTTAGTTGAATTATTACTAACCCAAAGGGCTCGGCTTGACAAAGTTTAATAAGAATATTAAGACTGTTTTGTAGTTCTCTGGCAGTTAGTACACCAGAAGTTTGAATAGTTCCAGGTGTAGAATTTTTTACAAACCTGAAAATCCAGGCTATAATGCGAGTTATGTATCCCCCAATTACATATATATATATATTGATGTATTGAATCTAATATGAATTATTAGAAATTATTAAGTAAAAGTATAAGTTCAATGCAACATTGTAACACAAGGATAACCCAGAGAGGTTATCGACAGTTCATGAGAACGGAATGCAGCTTTGCATCCGTGAGGGCAGTGATACTGCAGGTGGCAGGTCACAGGCGGTCAACATACCGCAGTTACTTAGAATTAAGTTGTTACATTGTAATAAAGTGTACAATTAAGAGAAACGCAGACATGAGATCTGCAAGTTCTCACAGCCGTGTGAGGGGCAGGTTATTATAAAAGGCCCGGGAGCTCAATGCCCGGCAGTCAGTCTTCGAACTCCATACTTCGTTGTTCAAGCTACTCAACCGAGTCAGTCTTCAAACTCCACACTTCGTTGTTTGAGCTACTCACCCAGTACAAATTAATTTTTATAAAGTTATTATGTACAAATTTTAGTAATAAAAATATTGTTAAAGTGTCAAAGCTTTTTAAAAAACCAGCTCCAAAGGCCCGAACTTTAACTGGCGCAGTCGTAACGGATGTCAAAAGGGCACTGAAAATCCAAAAATCGGAAGATTGGTGACCAAGAATTTTATTCGAAATTTTGGCAGAACCCAAACCAAGTTGGAGGAAGAACAAGCATAGTCTGAATCCAGCAACAAACCAAGTTGGACAAGGAACAAAAATCGTCTAAGGCCAACAAACAAACCAAGGTGGACAAGATACAGAATCGATCGAACCCACCAAAGAAACAGATGAAATTAATGTAAGTTCATTTCCATAAGTTTATTTCGAACCAAAAACTATAATTGATATATGCTAGTATTATAACTATTGATTACTATTGTTTTATGTATTTTATTATTATGAATATTTTTTGAAAATAGTTCAAAGTGAATTATTTTCAAAACGAGACTGTATAACATTTTATGAGACGAATGTTAAAGAGATAAAAATTTTTCTTTAAAAAGCAAATGAAACTTGAAGTTTAAAAGAAATTTTCTTTTAAAATAAATAAGAATTGAATTTAAAAAGAAACCCTTACCATAATTAATAGAACGAACTCAAAAATAATCCAAAAAATAACGGGCGCACATTCACTAAACACCAAAAATAAGAAACATCAACCACCGCGATTCAACGCACGCTATAAACCGGTAAACTAACGCAAACTTAATTTCAAAACTAATCCTTTAAGCAGTACAGAACGATAATAAAACCATTGACCTTATAAAATCACAGCAAAACACTCTGCTACAGTAACCTAAAACCACCTAAGATAAATACGCGAAGAAAGCATCCTTTATTATACAATTAAAACTCAGAGAAAATCGCTTTCAGAATCCTTGCACAGTACTAAAGAAATAGCTTTCAGGAACTTGCAGTACTAAAGCAATTCGCATCATAAGTATTAATCTATCACGGAATTATAGAAGCGCATGAAAATTACACCACAACACTCTATAAATAATTTGCAGTACAAAACGGCATAAAACGCTCATAATTACAGTACGGGAGATTCAATTACAAGTTGTGAACACCGAGGTATTTAAAATAAAACTAGACGTAACACTTTATACAAAGTACGGAAAGTAATTCCTATAATTTCTATTAACACCTGTAAGTGCAATTAACTCAACGTACGTGACAAAGTAACGAAGATTACATCATTTAGTATTCAATTTCAACAGTAAAGTACAAAAGTAAGTAACCTCAGGTCATAACTACGCAACTCAGTAAAACCCACGGAAGAGTATTAATTACGAGCTAACCGAACTGAACTAAAACAACGCTAAACGAGAATAAATCCATCCATTTAAGATTCCTTAAGAAACAGGAACTCAAGACGAACTAAAAGCTGCATAAAAACAATTAATCCAAGACTACGGTAAATAAATTCAACATTATTGAGTACAGATCTCACAAGTACATCACCGCATTGTGTAATTAAATATAAATAAACAACGACTACGATTTTACAAATAACTCGACGCAATATAAACTTAAAATTAATAAATCTAATACTACAAGTACGAAATTAATCTCAAATTCTTACCAAATTTTTATCCACCCAATCCAAACTGAAAATTAACAAATTCAAATAAAAATTACGCCGAAAAATAACAAAATAAACATCAACCTTTACCAAATTTTTATGTACCTAATCTAATTGAAAATTAACAAACCAAAACCGAAGTTAACATTTCAAATAGCCAAATCAACATCAATTTTACAAAACTCAAAGTTATTCAATCTAAAAGGAAAATATAAAAACCAAAGCAAAAATAACGTCATAAAAGGAAAATCATCCCCAATTTTACAAAATTCGAAATTACTTAATCCAAAAGAAAATTAATACATCCAAAACATAATTAACGTTACAAATAGAAAATCAACCCCAATTTTTACAAAATTTGAAATTTCACAACCCAAACGGAAAATTAATAAATCCGAAGCAAAAGTAACAATACAAATAGCGAAATAAAGCAATTCAAAAAAAAAATAATAATTTTTTTAAATTTCCCAAAAATCGAAAACAACCCTTAACCAACATGAGTAACACAGACTTACGTCTCTATTTAGAGACAATACAGACGTTCGATGGCACGCAGGCCCATCTCTCAAATTTCATTGGAGCATGTGAAATGTTCCTAAAAACCTTTTACAAACCCGGAGGTGACGCAAGAAATTCATTGCTTATACGCTTAGTAATAAGTAAACTAGCCGGAAGGGCACTAACCTTAATCGCCAGTAGGGACGACTTATCGGAATGGGACCAGTGTAAACAGCTACTAATTGCATATTTTGGAGACCAACGTAATATAAAATACCTGGTACGAGACCTAATAAACCTTAGAATGGAACACAATCAATCCCCCTACCAATTCGGAATGAAATGCCAAGACGTGAGAAGTTTAATTTTAACAAAATTAAAAATCGAAGAACCCGATCAAAACGTTAGACATTTAAAACAAAATGTATGACGAAATGGCACTAGACACATATATAAACGCTTTACCAGAACGACTATCGGATAAAATCAGATTCCAACGACCCCAAAATCTAGAAGAAGCTATGAGCCTAGTAATAGAAGAAGAAAATGTAACGTATTACCGCAACAGACTATACAACCCCAACGCGAATAAAAGTTATTCACCAACAAAAACTATACAAGCTACAAGACAAACAATCCCTCAACAAAAATTCACACCCTTTAACCCACAAACAAATCAACCGCGAAGTAACAACCCAAGTTTTAACAATACCAATTTTAATAATCAATTTAAAAATTTTTCAAGACCAACATTCAACCCAACTTTTACGAAACCCGCATTCCAACCGAGATTTAATCAAAACCTAAACCAACAAAGACCAGTATTCAACGCAAACCCCAATAGAAATACACCAATGACTAATAATAATAACAACCCTAATAATTATTACAAACCAACACCAATGGACACCTCATCTGGTAATACCAGACAAAACACAAAAATAACACACATCCGACCAAACCCTCATCAGAAACGCAATTTTACATCAGAAGAATTATTTCATCAAGAAATAGAAAAATTTGACACGACCAGAATAATGACATTGAGACACATACGAACAATGAAACAAACCATGCAGAAACTTACGAACGTGACGAACAATACGAAACTTACGAGGAGTATGATGAAGAAAACTCGAACTCAAATTTTCAAATGGACCCATTCATAGACAACCAAACTTAATAAACTTAAATAACATAAATCATTTAGTATTACCATACATAGAAATACCCCACGCCGAATTCAAACTATCAATCGACACCGGATCCTCTAAAACATTAATTAGCCCCAGAACCGTACAAAAACACTATTTAGATTACGTAGAAAGAGAACCATTTAAAATTAAAACAGCCCACCAAACGACACTACACCAATTCGTAGCCAATATACCCTTACCGAGAACATTTAATGTTAAAATGAAACATAAATTTTGTGTATTCGAATTTAACGATAAATATGACGGATTAATCGGAATGGACCTTCTAAGAAAATTAGGAGCCAACATTGACATTAAAAATCGCTTATTAAGGACAAAATACGGAAAAATCCCAATTAAATTTCAAAACACACAAATTGAACAAAAATACACATTAGAACCCCGAACGGAAAGAAAAATAAAAATCCCAGTAAAATCTAACAAAAATTTAGGAATAATAAATCATATGACATTTCAACAAGGAGTAGAAACCCCAACCGCCTTAGTACAAATAAAAGATAACTTTGCAACCACAACAATATTAAATTCAAACGACTATCCCGTAGAATTATCATTGACAGACCCAATTAACATAGAAGAACTAAATTTTAACGAAATGGAAATAGACGAGAATTTAGAAAATAACTACAACCCAATAGAACATGACGAAATGTTAAGAGAAAATTTAACTAACATCCGCTTTAATACCGATATCAATCAAGAAGAAGAAAGAGCAATTAAAAACTTATGTTTCGAATACCGAGACATATTCCATTGTGAAGGAATACCATTAACATTCACCAACACAGTAAAACATAATATCGAGTTAACAGACAATAAACCAATCTTTACAAAAGCATATAGACTACCTCATGCAAGCCAAGAAGAAGCTGACAGACAAGTAGCAGATTTATTAGACCAAGACATAATCCAGCACTCCAATTCACCATGGAGCAGCCCCGTGTTAATAGTACCTAAGAAATTAGACGCAACCGGAAAGAGAAAGTACAGAATGGTAATAGATTATATAAAGTTAAATGAAAAAACGGTAGATGACAAATATCCACTACCAAATATTACCGAAATTTTAGACAAATTAGGCAAATGCCAATATTTTACAACATTAGACCTAGCATCAGGATACCATCAGGTAGAGATGGAAGAAAAAGACATATCGAAAACAGCCTTCAGCACACGTAGAGGACATTACGAATACAAACGAATGCGATTTGGACTAAAGAACGCACCCGCTACTTTCCAGAGAGTCATGGACAATATACTACGAGGAATACACAATAAGAAATGCCTTGTATACCTTGACGACATCATAGTTTATTCCACATCACTGGTAGAACACATAGAAAGATTGAAGGAAGTATTCGAAAGACTTAGACAAGCACATTTTAAAGTACAATTAGACAAAAGTGAATTTTTACAAAAACAAGTATCATTTTTAGGACATGTAATAACACCCCAAGGAGTAATGCCAAACCCAGACAAAACAAACGCAGTTCTAAATTACCCATTACCAAAAACAAACAAAGAAATTAAAGGATTTCTAGGACTTAGTGGTTACTACCGCAAATTCATTAAAGGTTACGCTCAGATAACCAAACCCTGACAAATTGTTTAAAAAGGAAACAAAATTGAACACACCCCGGAATTCATTAAAGCCGTAGACAAAATTAAAAACATATTAACAAATCACCCTGTATTAGAATACCCAGACTTTACAAAACCATTTATACTGACGACAGACGCATCGAATGTAGCATTAGGCGCAGTATTGAGCCGAGGAAAAGTAGGTAGCGATAAACCCATCAGCTACGCATCCAGAACCCTAAACGAAACCGAACAAAAATATAGTACCATAGAAAAAGAATTATTAGCCATAATTTGGGCAACAAAATATTTTAGACCTTATTTATACGGAAGAAAATTTTACATATACACCGATCATAGACCACTAGTATGGCTATGCAAACTGAAAGAACCAAATTCAAAATTACAAAGATGGAGAATCAGACTCGAAGAGTACGATTACGAAATTATATATAAAAAAGGAATTTATAACAACAACGCAGACGCTTTAAGCCGAATCCAACTCAATGCATTAGAAACGGAATCCATTATAGGAAACGTAGACGATACAGAAATAAGGGAAGATCCAGACGAGATCGACACTATACATTCGACACAAAACGAAGAACCAAAAAACGCGATTAAAATTTTAAACGAAGCAATCGATATGAAACCCAACCAATTTATAATAACCGAAGTTTTAAATAACCCCAATCCAGTAAAATATACAAAAGTAGATAACAAAAAGATATATCAAATTCAAATAACTAAAGATGACAACGAGGAACAAATAATTAAAATTTTAAAAGAATACACCCCCGAGAAAAAACGATTTTATTTTTATTTCAATACCGAACATTTATATCAAAGATTTTCAGAATTATACGTTAAGTTATTCAATAACTCTGGACCTGAACTCATCAGATGTACTAGAAAACTAATAACACTAGACGACCCTGACGAAATAAACGATGTAATTAGGAATCAACACGAAGGAAAAACCAACCATCGTGGAATTAACGAAACAATAAAACAACTCATAAGACGTTATTATTTTAAAGACATGAAGGACTTGACCACAGATTTCATTAACCAATGCGAATTATGTGACAGAGCGAAATACGATAGGAAACCCCCAAAGATACCCTTAATGTTAACCAAAACACCCGACAAACCATTTCAAAAACTACATGCCGATACTCTACTAGTAGAAGCGCAAAACTATCTAACAATTATAGACGCATTTACAAAAATAGGCCAAGCAATACCAATCACATCCAAAAATAGCATTGACGTGACCCAAGGATTTTTTACAATATTTCACATTTTACGGAACACCCGAATCAATAACTTTAGACAATGGTAGCGAATTTAAAAATGAGACAATACAAAACACTTTAGAACTCCACAAAATAAACATTCATTTCATAACGGAAAACCACCCTGAATCAAACGGACTAATTGAACGATTACATTTAACCCTGTTAGAACAAATTCGATTATTAAGAATAAATTATAAAAAGGAACATATAACCAATTTAATGTCATACGCACTAATCGCCTATAATAATACAATTCACTCATCAACAAATTTTACACCCTTAGAATTAACCTTAGGACATTCAGATTCACGAAATCCCTATGACATACACTACAATAAAAAAGTATACCAACAATATGCAAAAGACCACAAAGAAAAATTAAAAATAACTTACGACAAGGTAAAAGATAAATTAGAAAACGATAAAGAACGTATCACCACAACCCGAAACAAAAATACCGACTCAAATAAATTTTCAATAGGACAAACCGTGTATGAGAAAAACTTTCAAAGCAAGCGACATAAAACAGCACCCAGAAATTTAGGACCATTCAAAATTAAGAAAATATCAGATAAAAACATAGCAGTAGTAGACAACGGTAAAATAACAAAGTATATTCATTTGAAAAACCTAAGACACCCTGTAATTTCAGATAGACAATCATCACCATTACCGTCAACCTCTACCCAGGTAGAACGGACAACCAAGTAATAATAAATAAAGAACAACCCCGGTATACTACCAATAAATTAGGCAGTATACAAAATTACAATATTTACTCAAATAGTATCCACCCTTACTTTAACGCAACAACTTTTAGCAACATTAAGAATAACGAAATAATATTTTTAATAGAAATCTAGATAGTAGAAGGTAACAATTAATTATTATCATTTATTTGCTTTTCCAACAAAGGTTACTAGCACATACCAAGTAATCATACCCAAAACCAAATTCCTATCCCTAAATGAACTGAGATATGGTTATACAAACGAAAAATGTACTGAAGTAACACCAAATCAATATTTATGTCAATCGATGACGACAACAACCATTCAAGAAGACAGCCCTTGTGAAGTACAACTATTAAAATTCTCAAATCATTACGAAAACTGTGAAACCAAACAAGTGCAAATAACTAATATGAAAATTCAAAAGTTACAGATAACAAATGGATAGCCATTTTCCCAACAGAAGTAATAGCAGCCATCCACTGCAACCAAGATGAAAATAACCAAGCATTAATCGGAAGCAAACTAATTACCCTCAAAGAAGATTGTTATGTGAAATTGAAAGATGAAGTAATCAGAGTTTATCAAGATCCCATAACAACAAAGAAACTTGCAAACCTACCGGAACTACAATTCAAAATACAACAAGAAGACGAAGAAATAAACAAGAAACCTATGAAGCTAGAGCATCTAGACTTAGACGATCTCAACCACGCCGTGAAATTAGTGGAAAGTTATAAAGAACAATTAAGTGAAATCAAAACGCCAAAGTTACATTATAATAATATAAGTGTTTGGACAATTGTATTGATCATTTTAATAATTTTGTAATCATGTATGTATTATACAAAATGTACCTTAGATATAAGAATGAAGGAAACAGTTCTAGATTTAAGGAAACAAAGAGAAAAAAAGAAACGACAAGTATACCCTTAGAAACAATGAATTTTAAATAATGTATTTTATGTATTTAAAAATTAAGAAAAACCTTAATTTTTCATTTACGGTGGGAGGAGTTATGTATCCCCCAATTACATATATATATATATATATATATATATTGATGTATTGAATCTAATATGAATTATTAGAAATTATTAAGTAAAAGTATAAGTTCAATGCAACATTGTAACACAAGGATAACCCAGAGAGGTTATCGACAGTTCATGAGAACGGAATGCAGCTTTGCATCCGTGAGGGCAGTGATACTGCAGGTGGCAGGTCACAGGCGGTCAACATACCGCAGTTACTTAGAATTAAGTTGTTACATTGTAATAAAGTGTACAATTAAGAGAAACGCAGACATGAGATCTGCAAGTTCTCACAGCCGTGTGAGGGGCAGGTTATTATAAAAGGCCCGGGAGCTCAATGCCCGGCAGTCAGTCTTCGAACTCCATACTTCGTTGTTCAAGCTACTCAACCGAGTCAGTCTTCAAACTCCATACTTCGTTGTTTGAGCTACTCACCCAGTACAAATTAATTTTTATAAAGTTATTATGTACAAATTTTAGTAATAAAAATATTGTTAAAGTGTCAAAGCTTTTTAAAAAACCAGCTCCAAAGGCCCGAACTTTAACTTGCGCTGCAGCCGATTTAGTGTGGAATATTTATGTAGTAAGTGTGAAGCCTGTGAGTTTAGCAAAGCTACAGTATTATGTGATACAGATTTAAGTTCTGAATCAACCAAGATGTTAGTAATAGCACTTCATTAATAATTAGTCCGCGAGACACAAGTTTCGCAGGTTTTAGTTTAGATGGGATATGAGACCACGAATATCAGTTAGTTCTCGAATTAGAGCTATTCTGTTAGCAACAAATATTTTAAATCTATTTGGTGCAGACTTAATCCAATGCAGTACTATCATTGAATCAGTCCAAAGTTGTACGTGCGAAATAGAGATACTTAGAACGGATTTTATTTTGTCCACCAGTTGGGCTAATAACACCGCCGCGCACAATTCCAATCTTGGAATCGTAGCACCATGCAGAGGAGCGTTGCGAGATTTAGAGCATAGTTAGTTAGAATAACAGTTACCATCAGTATCGATAACGCGAACATAAATGCAAGCGCCGTAGGTATAGCTGCTACTATCACTAAATCCGTGAAGCTCTATGGGAATGTAATTTGTAGGAATTACACACCGAGGGATTTGCAAATTTTCAAGTGCACTTAAGTGTGTTTTAAAGGCATTCCGATCTATAGCTGTGGCTGGCGATAAAAGACCTAGTGGGTCAAAAATTTGCGAAACCATTGATAGAATGGAACGCTTAGTATTTTTAGTTGTATTAGATTTAAGTTGGACGTTATACAATATAACGTCTTGTGTGGAATACCAAACGATACCTGCCATAAGTCAGGGTATTAAGTTTAGAGGCTTCTAGATTTAAAGTAGGATCATCACGCCAAAGTATGCGTTGATACTTACGCTCAACAGGCTGTACTAGTACCTGGCGATACATTTTTCGATGTCACCAGTAAACACAATTTTATATTGACGGAAACGTATAAGAATAGAAAATAGGTCGTTTTGAATGACGGGACCAACAACTTGTGTATCGTTAATAGATACATTAGAGTGTGTAGGTGCACTAAAATCAAAAACTACTCTTAATTTTGTAGTTAACGAGTCAGACTTAAAAACAGCATGGTGTGGTAAGTAGTATGGACGTATGTTAGAAACATTTAGTTCGGCATCCAGAGCCTTTAGTGGCGTTGGATTTGTTGGTTCTGTATTAGTTGAAACCTTAGACATATGATCCAACGAAATATATTCATGAATGAATTTTGAATATTCAATTTTAAGTTTAGGGTTCAAAAAAATTTCTTTTCTAAGTTGAAAAATCTTTTCTTTGCTAACTCCAAAGAATAACCTAGTTTACCTAACTTAGAGTTAAAAGGTATAGAAACCACAAAACGTCCAGTATTGTTTTGAGTGATTTTTTTCCGAAAAATGATTTTCACAAAACCGTTCTTCGGGGGATAGTTTAGATAGTTCGCTAAGAGGTTCTATGCCCATCAGCTGCCAAAATTTTTCTACAGAATCGTTTAAGCTCTTAATAGTAGGTCTTGCGCCATAAATAGCCAAATGTGTGCAAGCTAAATTATTAGTGTGTGGTGGGGCTGGACAATTTCCAGAGATCACCCAACCAAACAACGTTTTTTGCAGAGTAGGTTTACCCATACCTAGTGAAATTTGTCCTACACATGATAAGTCATAAAAATCACTAGCTCCAATTAGAATCTCTATAGGAAGAGATTTATTAAAGTTAGCATCGGCAAGCTTGATCTCGTTAGAAATTTCCAGCTGCGACTTATCGAAAGCTACCAAAGGTAGATTTTCGGCAATTTTGGGAATGGTTAAACACTCCAAGTTTACAGTGTAACCACAAGTAGTAGATGTCAGTTGCAAGTTAACTACAGAATTAGAGACAGAAGAATTTGAATTTAGACCAATAATTTTGGTGTTAGTAAGATTTAATTTTAAGCCCAGTTTTTTAGCAAACTCATCTGTAATGAAATTAGCATGCGAAGCGGAATCCAAAATAGCTCTGGCTGGTTGCCATTTATTTTGAACATTTTTTATCTTAACAGAGGCAGCAGCTAGCAGTATGTGCTGCATGCTACCGGGAAAGCAAGAAAGTGTAGTACTAGAATTTAGTACAGTTTCAGTGGAAGCAATTTCGGAATTACTCCTATGTTCAGTGAGAGAAGCACTAGTATTAGCTTCCAAATGGAACAACGTGCTGTGTCGTTTATTACACCGCTTGCAGCTAGATTTGGATCTGCAAGTTATTTGCTTTGAACGACGAAGGCAGTTTTTATACAAGTCAGTATTTAAAACCTTGCCGAAACGTTGTTTTGTAGTTAGCTTTAGAAAGTCAGGACATTGAGTGATTTAGTGGTTTAGTTTGCACATAAGACATGCAGTACCGCATTCACTAGTAGTAACAAATGCCCGTTTATAGTTAGTTTTAATTTTAGGTTGTTGATTTTTAGGAAAACTCTGACTAGTACATGTTTGTTTGTCGTGCTCAATCTCCTCTAGTAATTGGCAACGATTTTTTAGGAAGTCGTCTATTTCATTTAGACTCAGTATATCATTTGGTTTATATTTTGATAATTCAGTTCTAGAACCATCATCTAGTTTAGTCATTAAAATGTGCGACACAAACATTCCAGTCTCGTCGATAGATGTGTCTAGTTTTCGTAACGCTCTGATGTGATTGAATAACGTATCATGCAACAATGTAATTCGGAACCATTAGATTTTAGAATAGGTCTAAGGGTCAAAAATAGCCTTTATATGATTTTGTATAATCAGTTTAGGATTATTAAATCTTTTCTGAAGTAGAATGAATGCTATATGGTAATTCTCGCCCGAAGGAGCAATATTTGCAATTAGTTCGCTTGCAGCACCTTTTAGACTACCTTTTAGGTGCAGAAAGCGTTCTACGTCGCTTAGATTAGGATTATTATAAACGAGTGCCATAAAAATTTCTAGGTATGATAGAAACTCGGTGAAAGCTCCAGAAAAATTAGGGATACTTAATTTTGGTAATTTAGCATTTATTTGTTTGGTAGATGTGGTACTACCTGAGCTCACTGCAGAGCTTAATGACTCTGAGGAGCTTGCTCTAGATAGCTTACAAGTATTTTTTAAGAAGCTAGTTGCTTTACTTGTGAGATCAATAAATTCATCAAAATAGTCATTTTCAGAGATTATTTCTTCGGATGTAAGTCAGCTCAATAGATAATTATCTATATTTTGCAGCGGCTGGTTTAATAATATTCAACCGTAAGTTCAAATTAGTAATAATAGTTTCGGTAATTGGTACACTAGTAATTGTAGCAAGAAACCGTTCAAAGTTTTTCAGTTCGTTAATTAGCGATTTGGCTGTAGCCAACGCAATCTCAGCTTGATATTTTTAGACATTGTCTAGATTAATATGCCGAAAACAATAATCAAAAATGACAACTTCAACATAATGAAAGTTGCAACCCTTTAGTAATTATTGATCAGTATTGTTTGCTTAGATACGAAAACATCCCAACAAGCGTTCATTTAAATAATAGTAGTTAAATTTGATGTATAAAAACGACTAGCACTCACTCATATTTCAATACTGTGGTACTTGAATAAATTGAAAGCTTTTTAGTACAACTATGTCGAACTCAAGGTAGGCAATAATGTTAATTTCGGGTATTTTATATAAAGGGTGAGCAAGTCGCCATCAATTAAAGGTAGGAAGATGTAACTGACCTTCTTAGCTGGAAGCGTAGCAGAAAGCTGTTATCCTTGAAACACTGACAGGCTGTTACAACCATTAGTAGCATGCGATGCGATACTTTTAGTTAGAAGAGGGTGCGCATACGTTAACATTTATTGCAGTCGAACACACTTCCCGCGTTTATAGAACACGTTGGAATTAATGTTTGAAGTAATAATTATCCATTATTTAGCACTGATAGAATCTTGATTGAAGGACCATGAACACGAAAGGGTTTATTACTTCACAAATAAGATTGGAAGACGACTCTTTTTGATATTAATTTAGGGTTTAGTTTATTAACACTAGTTATTTTATCAAAGGAAAACACTTCGATGTAGAATAAAAACAACGCGTGCTCGGTTAACGTATATACACATACTTTATTAATTAGTTTAGTTAGAATGGTACAACAGCCGTGCACAGCGAGGCATTTTTAAACAATAGAAACAATTACATATTCGTTTAGAATGATTGCTCATAGGGAGCATAACAACAATATTGCGCGACCGCTCTCGACTGCATTTTATACAGTACTCAAGTTCACCTTAATGAACGACGCTACCCCTATGCGTGTTAGTCCAATAAGATGGGGGTGCGTTGGCATATTCGTAGATTCTATCCGCTTGAACGGTTTAACTCAGGTGAAGACAGATTCATAAATTCGCAGAAGCGACATAAAATCCTAACAACGCCCAAGAAAACAACTTTAATTCAACAATTCTATGGTCAAATGAACCCCATTTTTCAAAAGACGGTGTTAATAATTTTCATAATGACCACGCCTGGTCTCTGAACAATCAACATGCGACCAGAACGCGTAATTTCCAGTTTAGATTTAATGTAAACGTTTGGGATGGCTTATTTAATAACGCATCATTCATCAATGTATTTAAAAAAAATTAAATACAGAGAGGTACCATAACCTTTTAAACACCACATTGTTTATTTCTGAATAATGTTCCAATCCATCTGATACAAGATATATGGTATCTGCATGATGAGGCACCGCCAAATAAATCGATTGGTAACAAAGGTCCTATACCATCGCTACCTAGAGATCACCCGACCTGAATCCGTGCGATTTTTGTTTATGGGGCCACTCCAAGCAACTTGTTTATGCAATGCAAATACATTTTCTATCGTATAATAAAGGCTAAACAATAGAAAATCTCGTTCGGCAACGTCAACACAGGATTTGAAACGATTGTGTGTGTGTGTGTGTGTGAGTGATTTGATCGTATGCAGAGAAAGGAGTGGTTAAGGAGTCAAGGAGTGGAAATTGGAAGTGACGATAGTGCCTAGTGTGATAAAAATTCAAAAATGGAGGAAGCTGGAGGTAGTAGGGATCAGTCGAGGACGGAATCAGGAGAAGCTGGAAATGAATTAATTTTGAGAATGCTAGAGAGAATGAGTGAAGAATCAAACAGGAAATTGGAGCAGATGCGTGTCGAATCGAATAGGAAATTTGATCAAATGAATGAGACATTAACAGGAGTTAGGGAAACCCTAAGTGAAAAAATAGATAAGACAAATAAAGATGTTTCTGAATTCAAAAATAGCTTGACGATAAGAATGGGGAAAGTTGAAAATAGGGTAGATAAAAATGAGCGTGATATTAGAGGTTTAAATCTGGAAATGGGACAATTAAGGACTGATGTAAGGATTTTCTGTAAGGACGAGATTAATGCAAAAATGACTGAGGTAACGGACTCGTGTAAGGATTAGTTAGGTCGGCTAGAGAGAGAAGTGACCGGGATTAAGCACAATGTAGCGACTTTAATGGGGGATGATCCAAGGTTTGTAACAGGTAATGTGTCTTTAGAGCAACAGATGAAATTTTATGGGGATAGTAAGGTAACCCGCAAATATTCATTAACAATATTAGAGGATTAATAAGTAATTTATACGATGAACTTTAAATGTTGTAAAAGCTTTACTAAAAGACCATGCTGAAGCTTGGAACAATTTAATAGGACAGGAAATTGACACTTACACGGACTTTGAGGACAGATTTTTGAAACATTATTGGAGTGACCACAGACAGGACCAGGTACGAGACGATTTGATCACGGGGAAATTTAAAGAAGAATTTTTAGGAAGTAGGGAGCAATATGCTATACGAAAGTATAGCATAGCGAAACAACTGAACCCACCACTGACGGACCGACAGATCATAAAATATTTGTCGAGGCATTTTGAGGTTGAAGTGAGACAGCACGTAGCACTACAGAACATTGTAGACAGGGAGATGTTTCTGGAGTACCTGCAGAGGTATGACGACGTGAGCAGTGGACGACCTTGGGAACCAAGGGAACGACAGGTAAACACGGTTAGGTTCGACAACAGACGGGACAACTACGCAAGACGAGGGAATAATTATGCATACCAGCGACAAAATTGAGAACCGCAAAGGACATTTTACAGGAGCAACAGTGTAGGTAGGGGACCTGCACCTAGACCGGGACCTACAAGATAAAACAGTTCACCGGACATGAGGGGGACAGCAAGTACAAACAGGGAAGATAACAACACAGACCGAGTGGAAACGCCAAGGACATACGGGGAAGTAACAGCAAGACCAGGACCGAGTAGGGAGAACAGACCTGGACAGGATTTTTAAAGCAGGACAAGCCACTAGACATCACTGTGTACAAATATGAACATCCTAGGGAATTTTTGAAAATAGAGGAAGAAATTGAGCCAGAAATTATAGAAAAATTTTGTTTGCCCATAATTGAGAATAAAATTTTTGAGAAGAATTTAGGAGCATTATTAGATTCAGGAGCTGAGGCGAGTTTGGTATCGGAGGAATTCGTCAATGAAATTAAAAATAAAGTGTGTGACAGGATAATGCCAATAAAAAGAAGTCACCTGGTTGCGCCGAATAAAAAACGATTTGCTGTTGTAAATAGCGTGGTTATTTTGAAAGTAGAGTAAGGTTCAGTAAGCTGTGAACAAGAATTTATAATTGTACCTGGGTTAAAGTTTAAAGGAATATTAGGGGTCGATTGTATGATGAAGTTAGGTGTTATAATAGATATGGAGAGGAAAATAGTTAGGATTGGGGATAGGATATTGCCCTGGAAGGCAAGTTATGATGTCACAGAAGATGACATGGGGTTATGTATTAATAGTATAGAGGGAGATGATGAAGAAGTGAGAGAGATCGACTCAGGGGAATATAGTGAGAAAAAGTTAGATGAGGTACAAGTAATAGTGAAAGAAGAAGTTGAAAAAGTAGAGGTAGAGTCAGGCGCAGAGTTAATAGGGGATAACGAGTCAGAATTAAGAAAGATAGAAGTAAAAATACCATTATGTGACACACAAGAGGTAAATATAGGCATAAGTGAGTTAAGGGGCAAAGATAATTTTGGTAATTTGAATTTGAATTTAAAAGATTTTTGTGAATTGAATATTGTACATAAAGGGTCTAAAAGAGATGAAAAGTTTTGTATAGAGGGGAAAGATACAGATGTTGAGGTAGTATCGTTTGGTTTGTCCACAGAAAAAGAAAGTATAATAAATGAGAAACAGACAAGTATACGGAATGAGGAAGAAATATTTAAGAGTCAGAATAATAGGGATGATTTTATTTTATGTGAAGTAATAGGGATGATGAGTATAGAAATAGAAGGAGGAGAAATAGGGATGAAGGGTATTAGGATTGTTAGACGAAAGACATGGAGGGTCAAGAAAAGAGTTAGATTTAAATAAGAAAATGAAGCTTAATGAACAAAAGAAAAGATAGAGGTAGATGAATTTTAGTGTAGAAGTAGAATAGTTAGAGATAAGAAATATGTGTATAGAAAAGTAGAAGTAGAAATAGGATAAATATGGGTAGGTGTATATAGAAAAGTAGAGATAGGTGTATAATAGAGTAAAATTTAAATAGATAGGGATAGAGATAGGTGTATATAGAAAAGTAGAAGTAAGGGTGTATAGAAAATGAGATTAGGTATAGGATAAATATAGGAGATAGTTAGATATAGGTATAGAATTAGGTATGTATGATTCGTTGGAGAAATTTTTGCCATCGGAAAATTCAGAGAAGGATGAGGGGTTGCACGATATGATACATCGGGAGCCACAGAGGTACAAAGAATAGGTGCCGATAAGGCAATTCTCGATCATGAGCTCGTAGGGGCTCTTAGGAGGATGAACCCTAAGAAAACACCTGGGCAAGATGGAATCACTTCAGACGCAGCTCTGGAGACGTGCCTGTTGCGCCCGCGTGTCTTTGCCGGCTTGTTTAATCTTTATTTGGAGAAAGGCGTATTTCACCGTTGTTGAAAATTTATCCCCAAACCGAAAAAGGCGGATGTGTCAGACCTGGGCAGCTATCATTCAATTAGTATGCTACCGGTACTGGCAAAAGCTTTAGATCGAGTTTTGACCACACAAGTTGAGCACGCTGTGCAAGACAACGGCAGTTTTAAAAGGAAACAATTTGGATTTACAGAGGGTAAGTCGACTATCGACGGCTTAGAGTTCATAGTCGAAGAACTCGAGCAAGAGAGGGAGGTAAAAAAGTATTGCGTCGTCGTGGTGCTAGACATCTCGTGAGCATTTGATGCTGCGTGGTGGTCAGTTATCCGAATCCCGACACGGTCCGCTTGAAAAATGTTAGGCGAGCATTTTTCACAAAAGTACACCGTCGCTCGGATGAGAGGTAAAATGGAGGTCCCGTGTGTGAGTGTTGTCACGCACGTTAAAGATCCTTACCTTGCTTGGAACAGCAAGAGTTAGGCAAAATTCAAAATTTTCATGCAAAAAAACCCGCTTCCTGGCCAATGTAGTATCTTCGGGTGGAGCATTGGAAAATCACATGTAAGGTCAGCTATCCGCGACACCTGATGTCATTGATCAAAAGTTATTCTCTTGACGATTGGCACAGGTTAAAATTCCGGGCGAAGTTGTGTCGCAAACGCTGAAAAGAAGATGCTCGCAGGGGTCATGCTCTGGTCCCACTTTCTGGAAGGTGTTGTATGAGAGCATCTTTAGGGTCAAATTGCCCAAAGGATGCATAGTGTTAGGTTCATGGATGATACGTTGTTGATTATCAGATCGAAGTTGTTAATGGAGATGCAAACGAAATGAAACGAGGCGTTAAGTAGGTTGCACGAATGGTCAAGTTGAAATTCAACACGACAAAGTCGGAGGCGCTTTATTTCGGAACAAAACTGGGACAACGGCCTCCTAGGCCAGAGCTAGGAGGCGTTAAATTAGACAACAAATTAAATTGTAAGGCGCACGTGTAATATGACAAAAGCAAGTGCAGCAAAATAACTAATAGAATGATGACGGCAGTAAAAATAAACTGGTGATTCAGAGGCCAATCGTTGAGGGCAGTCTACGCCAGAGCAATAGAACTGGTGATGCTGTATGTGGTGTCTGTTCGGGCGGAGGATTCTAAGGACAGGAAAGTTCGACAATTGACGAGCATTCAACGCATAACCGAGGTCAAGGCGGCGAGGACATACAGGACCACTTCACGCAGGCGGTCTTGGAGATTAGAGATCGGAGACCCGGAAATATAGGGAAGGGACGAAAAATTTTTGAAAGTCTTGATCTTGGCAGTAGGAAGCTTGAGAGGAAAATCGTTATTTCCGATCTAGGGCTTCTGGCTGACGTCAAAGGTCTCGAGTTTGTCACAGGCAATGAAAACGCGACAGGGATCAGAATTTATATGGATGGATCGCGAATGGATGATGGGCAGACAGAAGCGACACTCGTTGTGTATAAGGATGAGAAGGAATTTTTTCGATTACAAACTAAACTTGAGAATTGAAGCACAATATTTCAATGCGAGTTGGTAGCTATAAAGGAAGCAATAGATTACGTCATCAACCACACGGGCACAAGTGGGTGCTCTATCGTTAACGATAGCAAATCGACGCTGAACACCTCGACAGATCTACAAGGGCACATCTGGAGGATAGTGCCCACGGCACTTGGGTTTCAGGATTTGAAGTTTTATAGAGTTAGGTCGCATGGCGGCAATCAAGAAACGACAAAGCAGATGAACTAGCCAAAGAGGCGCAACAGAGGAGTTTCTTAGCTCGTATTTTTCTGTACCAAGGTCGCTAATTAAGAAAACGCCGCGAAAAAAGGTCAATCCAACAGTAGGATGAAAGGTGAAACAACGCTGTCACCTGCAGGTTAACACACAAATATATATGGAACATAGAAGATAGAGATCACATGGAAGTAAAGTTCGATCAAAAGATGATGCAGCTAGTAACACGGCGCGGGACACTAAAAACCTACCTTCGAAGATTCAGATTAACCGAGAACGACCGCTGCAAATGCGGCGAGGTCGCAAAAAGCACCGAGCACGTGATATTTTACTGCCCACTGGAGATAGCTAAAAGAGGGTGCCGAACAGAAAACTAGCAATCCAGGAGCTAGAATGACCCAAGACCTTGAAAGATGTCCAGGGAGTGGCTACCCAGAGAGTTTTCTGGGTAGCCTTGAAAAGGTTTACGGGTAGGGTTGCGTGACTGGATGCTGAGACCCGAATGTAAACCGAGGTACCGTTGGGGGGCACGATCTCTTAATTTACAAAAATTTAAAAAACCAAAAGCATATATACAAAAACAAAACAAAACAAAACACCCAAATATCTAGATATGCACGAAGAATTTCACATTAAATAAATCATTGTTCTACCTAAAACGCGCAGAACAAACATTGGGTATTAAATCAGAACTTAACCGGGCTTAAAAATAACAAAACTAAATCAGATTTCCTAATTAACTTAAACCAACCAAATAAATCTATTAGACTAAGTTATTAAATTAGAAAGAAGCTGCGCATCCCCCTAGAATTTCAAAGTGATAGTGATTGTGAATCTCCGGGACATTTAGTGCACACCCACTAGGACTTTATCAGTGCATAATCATCTTCCCTTAGCAGTAAGAGATAATTAGGTGTAGATAGACGACCAGATCTTCGGATCCTGGAGAAATTTATAAATATTGTAGCGACTGTAATCGAGAAAACATTGATTTGTATTATAAGTAAATTTTGCTTTTAATTTTGAACAAGCACGTTTTAGTGCTATGGCGTTAGCCGATATACTGCTTATGTGAGAGTATCTAATAATTTAAGGTATGCTTCTTTGCTATTCTATGCATTATTATATACTTATATGCTTAATGTTTTATTTAAATATTTATATATTACATGTTATACCTATATTGCACATTACATAGTTTATTGTTCGGTCGCTTGATTTGTTTTGTTTGGTGTTTTGCCTGTTTTTGGTCGTATTATATATAAAAAGAAAGATTGAAATTAGAATCTCAGTTAGGAACGATAGTGAACGTTAAAGACGAATTTATGCGAAAGTTGAAATAATTTATTTAGACTAGAGCGGACGATGGATTTGCTATTAATAAATTTGGCGTATGCTTAGAAATTTGAATCCATCTATAAATACTAGTTTAGCTAGATTTTGATAGTTTCATGTTGTATTAAGACCTTTTTTCTTAATTGCACTTATATACAGGTGGTGTTTTGAGAATACTTTGCAGGTGGTTGTTTAGTCGATGGGAAATGTTTTAAAATGAAACGTAACCGGGCTTATAAATAACAAAGCTAAATCAGATTTCCTAATTAACCTAAACCAACCAAATAAATCTATTAGACTAAGTTATTAAATTAGGGAGAAGTTGCGCATCCCCCTAGGACTTCAAAGTGATAGTGATTGCGATTCTCCGGGACATTTAGTGCACACCCATCAGCAAATCAGGAAATCGAATTGCTCTATTGTACATTTCGCGCACAGAACATTGCTAATTGATAGTGATGGGTGTGTTCAGCGCTATTTATCGAGTTGCATGTAAATTTCATTTAATTATTTAACTAAATTAACTAAATACAAACTATATTAATAAAATGTGTTTGCGGTATGATCCATTTCAAGAAATTTAGTTGTGCTTTTATGTTTGAAATAACTTGTAGGAACAAAAATTATCACGATCCGATTACTTGCACCAATTTGATATCCATAAATTTGTCATTCGCCCATTGACCATCCCTAAATGTACATCGTCTTATCTGACATTTTGATTGTTTAGTTGTTCTGCGTTTTTACAATTTTTCCGTTATTCTTCCATTTTATTGGAATTCGTTAATAGTTTTTATCAAAAATATTTATTTTCGTTGCTACATTAAAGTTTTGCATAAAAATTTTATATTGTGAAGTTGAAACACGTTTTACATAAGTTCACATTTCTGAAATTCATAATTAATTTAGTAAATTTTTAACCGACTCTTGTCTTTATTTAGCTAACACGGGCTTCTTTTTGTAGGTTGTATTGTAAATCCAGTAATGACAACTAGGAAGAGTGTTTTAAATTTGAACCTAGAAACGTCATTAATTCTGTCGTGGAGTTTTCGCATTAACAGAAAGATGAAGATGTATTGTCATCTCTTCAGAAAAAGCAACTGAACTTGCTGCTGCTGTAACTAGGAAAACGTGGGCATTTATAAGATATATAAGAAAGTAAGCTTCAATATTTTTTAATAGAAGAGACAACGTAATGGTGGTTCTAATAAAATTACCCTTAACGATTTTGACATGGGAGTATTGATGCGTACTGTTCATGAAATTTATACTCTTGGTAAGAACGTTCCTACATTGGATATTTTAGTCAAGAAAATGAAAAATAGAGTTAATTATATTGGTAAGCGGGAAACATTAAGGCAGTATTTGATAGAAGTTGGCCTTAGTTTTTAAAATGTCATGATAAACGTAAGTTTTTGATGGAACGGACAGACATTATTTGCGTTCTCGCTATCTACGTGTCTTACGAGAAAACAATGGGCGTGGAGAAAACAAGAGATCACTGACGTATTTTTATGAAATATACATTCGTCCATCGTATGGTGTATAGAAATATTAGCAATCACTACACAAACCTGATGTATATAAAACTAATCGAAGTGATCTATGATACATAACTGTGCATGCATGTGAGCGTTTTGGTTTTATCAATAACGGCTTTTAAATAATCACATCGAAAGCAGATCTGGATGCTCTCACGACAACATAAATCACCATAACTTTATGCAATGGGTGGAAAAACAGTTCATGCCAAATTTAGCTCCTAATAGCATTATTGATATGGACAACGCACCATATCAGAATGTCCAAATTAATAAACTTGCTACACAAGCAGTGCAAAAGGAAATTATTCGGGATTAGCTAGCAAATCAAGGGGTAAAATACGCAAAGCTGAATTATTAGTATTAATTAACAACTTTCCATATAACAAAGTTTATTGTGTAGATGAATTACTTAAAAAACATGGACATAATGATACGTTTACCATCGTACCATTGCGACTTCAATCACAGAATGGATATGGAGTTTGTCCAAGCATAAAGTTGGTAATGAATATCGTGTATCAAAGAAGGTACCGAGCACAAGAAATTTTGTACAAATTATTATTATAATGTTATTCTTTGTATTAAAAGTTATGCAATGTAGAATTGTGTGTTTAAATAAAATTGCTACGGATTGTCCTCGGTCTTATAAAGATTCCGATGGATCGATTCTAAACGATACTGAATAAAAAATTACTTCTAATGAAAGTTTCAAACTTGCCCGCAGTCTAGTTATTTTTGCTAGCTCTCTTCAAATAAAACCACTAGATTCACACATCAGATTTATAATAGTAATACTTAATATTCTTTTACAAACAATCTTTCAAATGTTAATTACCACATCCACAACCGCTTTCTCTTACAAACAATATCTTAAACATAACAACTATGAAAAACAACTTCCTCACATCACAAATCTTATATACTAAAAATAGAGTCCAAAATTTCCACAACACCCTTGCCTTACAAACAACATCTTAATTATAACGCCATTGAAATATATAGCTTCTTGATAATCACTCATACTACAAATAGAATCCAAAAACCTCTCTTTAGAACTAGGATGATCACTCACAAATCTTAATCTCACAATTTTCATTCATAAACATAACCCATAATTAAATTCTCCTTAATATATACAAAATTTATAAAAATAGGTTGAACTATTAAACTCACCCTTAAAAATTGTATTTAAACATATCTGATCAGCAAGGTTTAATTATTTCCTTATATACTGACAAGAACCTGTACCGTAAGCTGCCAATCCTTCTACTCAAATTATCGACTTACGCACACTCTACTCTAAATTCAAATACTAACACACACAAAAATCTCATAATACAGCTTAATTAATCAATAAATATGTCCTTCCAAAAATTTAACAGTATATTTTTATTTTAACGTTACGGTCAGCTTGTTGTTGACTTTGTGCAGCACGCAGTCAACAATCGATGCTCCAAAATCGTTCTAATCGTTTTAATAATACCATGAAAATTCTATTCCAACCATATATGCTTTTATTCCAATTAAGAAAATTTATCTTGCGATAGTTTAATTATTTTTAATTACCTTTTACCCATTTTAAAAAAATTGCATGTACATCAAATAATCTACTTACTTCTGAGTATCCAGAAACACTTTTCCGTTGCTATTTCAATAACATAACTCTTAAAACCATATTTGTATAAATTTCACTACTAAACACAGTACATATTAAATAACACTTTAAAGTACGTGACATATTATCTAATCTCATCAATCATGTGCCAACGCAGACGCTTCATTCAAAGCTGGACTCCGTTCTCAACATCCATTGGGCTTATAAAGATGAACCTCTTATGACGTAACAACTTATAAAGTTCTCGCGCTAAATCTGGTTGTTTCTACATTTGAGTTGGTCTGTTCTTAAAAGGCGTGCCATTCAACATTCAAAGATTTGTTATTCTAACTGGCCTTGACCCATATAACAATTTAAATCATTTTCTAGGTTCCCTTTATATTTTATTTTAGCATTTAATTGTTTTAAAACAATACAATGCTTATTAAATTACCTAATTAAGGATGGAAATTCTTTTTAATCTTAGAGTTTTTATTCATTAGTACATTTTTTATACGGACACTTTACAAATATTTTCCGTATTTAAATAATTATCTACATAATTGGACCCTCTCTTGCATTTTTTCGAGTTTGCTGAAGTTTTCGGCGTCGGATGTTCATGAGATGATGTAAATAACCTGTCGATGATCTTTAATCACATCATTTTTCCTCAAATTAAAATATAAAATATCAATCCCACTAAGTTCACGTTGAGCACCATAGTTTTTACATTGAAGAACAATTTTATATTTTTGTTTCTAATTATCTATTATGTACAATTATTAATGTTTGATCTATAATACACACGCATAAGTCTCCCCTTATAGTGGGTTTTCTCTCAAGCAATTCAAGTTTCTCTTCATTCATCTACTCTAAATGTAAAATCTATCTTCCCCCAATTCCATTCTTTTATCCTTTGAATGCTTTTATCGCCTTTTTCAAAATTCTTAATTCTCTAATTAACACACAGTCTGTTCATACATCAGGTTCAATATCAATAAAATTTTTCTACATACGCCAAACTCACAAAGTGCTGCAGAATATCATCACTAAATATAAAAATTTCAACCACATAATAAATGAAAACTTCTTTGAATGGTCCCAAAATACACTGCATGGCCTCAACTAACGCTACTGTGCCTACAGACAAACCAAAAGGGACATCTTTAAACTGGTAAATATATCCATCTACGTCCTTTTATATCTCCACTCTAAAAATGAGTTCTTCAAATCAATCTGCGAAAAACTTTCTTATTACCTAATCTCGCTAAAATACTATCTATTGGTGTTGGACAATTATATTGTTTATTATTACGCTACTTTATACGTTTAAATTCGAAACATAATTTCCTATTAACATCGCTTCTTTTTATAATAACTACATGATTCACAAAATACATACTTGATTTCCCACTGATACTCTCATTTAAATTATTCTCCCCCCTTATTCAACTTTTTCTCAATTTTATATACTTCTGAAACTAGACAAACTTTTGCTTTAAAAACTTCCTTATTCGTAACTTGTAAGGATTCTAAAATCTCCATTTTCTAACTCTCTATCCTCTAACTCGGAATATTTATTTAACGATGACCCTGCTTCATCCCTTATTTTACCTGGACCCTCAATTGTCTTTGCTTTTACCTCATGTACTACTTCCTCTTTTACTTCTTCTAACTCAAACTGGTTCAAATTAATACAGTCATTTTCGATTTCAATATTTACTTGAACATCTCATTTCATATATTTCTCTTCACATGTAATCATCTTATTCAAGTGTGAAGCACTAAAAAACACTAAAAATTACAGGAAAAACAGTTGTTAGTGCTTCCAACAAGGCATAAAGTTGGTAGACCTCCTTGAAATGCTAGATTATCTGAAAACCATTAGGCCTGATGGCTTCGAATGTAAAGCACTAACTAAGAACTAAAGATTATGTGCAAAATAGTCGTTAGTGCGTTCAACAAAGCATGAAGTTAGTAGATATCTTTCACGCGCTGTTTACATAAAACCCGTAAGGCCTGCCGGGACCGAGCGTGAAGCACTAACAGAGCACTAGTGGTTACTCAAAAAACGACCGTCAGTGCTACCATTACAGCAAGAAGTTGGCATGTTCCTGTTAAACGCTGATTATTCGATAACCACTGGGATTGTTGTGTTCGAGTGCGAGACACTAACGAAGCACCAACGAGTACACGAAAAACGGCCGTTAGTACTTTTTAGTGCTTACCCACTTTACGCATATCGTTACTATTTATATCTTTCATTGTAAATTTTCCTGGCTGATAATTTGAAATAAGAAATAAAACAATTGCTTAGCTTGACACCTTAGGGTCGTCATGAGCCAAAGCCCCACAGAAACCGCACAAACAAATACGACATTAAAGACGTCGACATATTTTTCTTTTCGTAGGCGTCGGTCGGCAAGTGCACACGATTTCTATTGTCTTTCACTAGCGGGTATTGCCTTCCGGCGCTGGCATGCATTGAACTACTTTGCAATGTATAGAAAATGTTGGTATTATATGAGTAAGGTCCGATACACTTGCGGACACTTCCCCAATGCTCCACCCGAAGGCACTACATTGGGTTTAAACGCGAATAATTACGTGCTTAACATAAATCTGATTTTAAAATTAATTAAACGTTAAATATAATTTATAAACTAAAACTAACGTTAGGGTTTAAATAATAGCGTTCATTTTAGAGTATGTCTGATCAACAAGAAACTAGCAAAAAGTGGGGACATCCGTAAAACCGGATAACAGTCGTCGGTTCTGCTTACTGGTGCGGCTTGAAGAGTCGACTTAAAACTCTCCACATCTAACTATATTAGTATTTATTAATGGATTTGAATTTCTAAGCAAACACCAAATTTATGAATTTGCTATTTGTTCATACTCTCTAAATTTACAATGTCGTCCGCTCTAGTCTAAGTAATTTATTCCAGTTTGTGCCTAAATTCGTCTTAAACGTTCACTATCGTTCCTAACTGACATTCTAATTTCAATCTTCCTTTCTATATATAATACGACCAAAAACAGGCAAAACACCAAACAAAACAAATCAAGCGACCGAACAATAAAATATGTAATGTACAGTATAGGTATAAATATGTAATATATAAATATTTAAATAAAGCATTAAGCATATAAGTATATAATAGTGCATATAATAGCTAAGAAGCATCCCATAAATTATCAGGTACCCTCGCATAAGCAGCATGTTCGCTAACGCCATCGCATTAAAACGTGCTCGTTCAAAATTAACTGCAAAATTTACTTATAATACAAATCAATGTTTTCGCGATTACAGTCGCTACAATATTTATAAATTATAAATTGATAAAGTCCTGGTGGGTGTGCACTAAATGTCCAAGAGGTTCACAATTCCTATCACTTTTAAACCCTAGGGAATGCGCGGTTTTTCTCTAATTTAATTTCTTACTTTAATTGATTTATTTAGTTGGACTAAGTTTATTACGAAATCTGAGTTAATTTTGTTGTTTGTTTATTAGCCCAGTTTAAAGTTTTGATTTAATACTCGATGGTTTTTCCGCGCTCTTCAGGAAAGACAGTCATTGATTTAATGTTAAATTCATCGTGCATACTTAGAGATTAGTATGTTTTGTTTTGTTTTTGTATATATTTTTGTTGTTTTATCTTAATTTTGGCAAAAAAGTCCAAACTACATTCTGCTCAAAATTTCAAGCGAACACCTCCCCCCCTCGGTTTACACCTGGTTCTTAGCGTCCAGTCTCAAGACCCTTCCCGCAAACTCCTTCAAGATTATCCAGAATGCCCACTAAGTAGCCACTCCTTGGACTTCTTCCAAGCTCTTGGGTCATTCTAGCACCTCGACAGTTAGTTTCCTGTCCGCCAACTCTCTGTTAGCCATCTCGAGTGGACAGTGAAATAGCACGAGCTCGGCGCTTTCTGCGCCCTCGACGCATTCGTCGCGGTTATTCTCGGTCAATCTGAATCATCGCATGCAGGTTTTCAGTGTCCCTTGTCGTGTTACTAACTGCACCATCTTATAATCGAAATTCATCTGTATCATATCTCTAGTTTCTGTGCTCGGTATAAATTTATCAACCTGCCCGTGGCAGCGTTGGTCCAATCCTATTACCACTGTTGGATTGACCTTTCTCGCAGTTTATTCTTAATTAGCCACCCCGATAACTATAAACACGAAGAAAGAAACTTCCCTGCTCTGCCGTTTAATTGTTCGTCGTTATACGACCTAACCCGATAAACCTTCAAATCCCGAAACCCAAGTGGTATGTGCGTTATTCTCCAGGCATCCTATTGAAGATCTGTCGAGAGGTTCATATTTGCTAGAACAGTTAGGGTCGATTTGCTATCGCATATAATAGAGTACCCACTTGTGCCTGAGGGGTTGAAGATATACTCTATAACTTCCCTTATAGTTACCAACTCGCACTTAAAGATTGTGCTCCAGTCCGTAAGTTTAGTTTAAAATCGGAACACTTCCCTCTCCTCCTTATACAGAACAAACTTCGCTCCTGCCTGCCCATCGTCCATTCGAGAGCCATCCGTATAAATCCTGAACCCCGCCGGGTTTTCATCGCTTTCGACAAACTCGAGCCCCTTGACATCAGCCAAATGCCCTACTTAGGAAATAATATTTTTTCTCTCAACCTCCCAACTGCCAAGACCAAGATTTTCGACAATTTCCCGTCCTTTCCCTATATCTATGAGTTTCCGATCTCTAATCTCCTTGACGACAAATTCGATTGAGAGCATTCTACTAATCACCAATACCGCTTCCGTGGAAGTCGTTTTGTACGCCCTTGCCACCTTGACTGCGGCTATGCGTTGAACGCTCGCCAATTGTCGGACTTCCCAACCTCAGAACACTCAGCCAAAACACATGCCGCATATAGCATAGGCGGTTCTATTGCTCCGGCGTAGACTGTTCTCCACCGTCGTTTTAAATTCCTCCGTATATTCCCCATTATGTTTTTTAACGTTACGGAGCGCGATCTTCTGTTGTTTACCCCTTATTACGCGATACTATCCCTCAAGGTTCATTTTCAGAATTGCGCATGCAAAATTCTTTAAATTTATTCGTCCGCGTTTTATAGTCAATTAGCCTTTTATATTTTCGGTTACTTTGATTATACTCGATTCTCTTTTCTTCTCTAATTTTACCTGTGGCGCGTTGATAGCGGCGACTTAGGTAACGCGTTTCAGCACGCTTGGTGGTTTCTCTGGTCCACCAAGGAACGCTATCTTTAAATATCTTCTTCTGCGGCATGGAGTACGTCGTCGCGTCCACCACCGCGTCGTTTAACTTTTGCGCGAGTGTTTCTATATGTATAAGCTCTTGGTAGTTTACTAATTCGTTCTCAAACCCGGAGATGCTTTTGCTAAATTTTTGTTTAAACTGCTCCCAATTTGCTTTTTTATTACAAAACCGCGAAAGATAGTTATTTGCTCGTTTACACGTGTTCCGTCATTAACATTCCAAATTATTAGTATATGCTCAAAGAGCGTGACCTGATCCGACCTCAATTCCAAATTACAAACGACCTCCAACATCTCGTGCGAGACAGTAGTGACATCGATAAAACTGCTGCCCCTATGTACCTTGAACGTCGGCCAATCTTTGTTGTTTAACACGCCCAAATCCCACTCCGCTCATAAATTAGCGATTAGCAGCCCCTGCGTCCTCTATCGGACTACTCCGTAATGGAAACTTGGCATTAAAATCTCCACCAATGATTAATTTTTGGTTTCGCCCAAGTTTCCGTAGTACATCTTCCATTTGATTTACTAACTAACTTACTTACTAACTAACTTCAGTTTGTGGGATTTCGCGCCGCGAGTTGACTAGTGGAAGGTACATGCTTATAACGTAAAACGCATTTACTCTGGTTTTTATTTCCGTCGCTATTAAAAAGTCGCTTGATAAGTTATTTAAAAATATTCCTGGGCATGTCGCATTATTTATTATTATACCGATACATAGCCGCTCGCTGTTTGTTTGTAAAATGGCGCCTCCCCCTCCCCAAAACCTGTTATTTTATGGTTATACAGGTGCGGTTCCTGTATAAGCCTATGTCAATCTTATTTTCCGCGAATAGTTTAGCAAAACTGCTAGTCGCCCTATACCTTTCATAAGATTAATTGGGCGCATTTGATATTGTTACTTCTTTCGACTTTCATATGGAGTTTACATTCCATAATCGATGTTACGTATGATGGCGTCCTTCTTGTAGCATCGTGGGGCATCTACTCGAGTTGGCGTCGTGGCGCTGATCGACTTTCGCTCCGCCGCTTACACTGTCGTTTACCCTTGCGCACACCACACAGCAGACACTGTCTTCCGGCAATTCTTGAACTCATGCACGACCTCGGCGCAGTTACCGCACCGTTGTACCTTCTCTCTGCAATCCATCAATCCATGGATGTGCTACTAGCACAGGTAACTCTGCGTCATTGAGAAGTGGTCCCGGACTCACACTCTTCGCCACCTGGGGTTTATAGCATAAGCTAATATACGCATTCGAAGTGTGGGGCCACTTCAAAGGTGACCTTGGCGAAAAGATCCCTAGGGCCCTTTCCGCCAAACCTAACCTTCTCCCTCAGGTGGAATTTCAGCTTCAAATCCCCGAAACGGGGATTCTGGCTCGCGATCAACCGAACAAGCGCCTCTGCCTTCAGCGCCGTCTCGACCCCCGGGAGAAAAATTCGTGGACGCCTCTTTTCAATGGTCTTCGCTACGAGCTCTTTATAGCCCCCCCCCCCCCCGACTTGGACTGCAAATTCTTAGCACCTTCACGACCAGCACACTCAACAACAACATCCCTCTGCGTTTCCTTCGAGCTGCGACCACAACAAATCCATCGCGAGCAGGATTAACCTTTTTAAGGGGTTCATCACATCCTTCTTGTGGCCCGGCTTGGTATCAACACCAACCTCGAGCATTGGTATAGTACCTACAACTTAAAACAACGCTGACTTCCGCTGGACCTACTGCTGCAACGCTTGCCCTCCCAGTGTCCACAACACAAATCCTCGTCGCCCTATCCATGCCAATAAGTTGATTCGCAACATCTCGGAACTCGTCCTCGGCGTTTCGAATTCACCGTCCTGTCGTTGACGACAATCGTGGTAGAGGTCGCCGGTACCCTCTTGTAGATGACGGTGTAACAAATATAAATTCTAAGGTATTAACTTTTGAAGTCGCTTCTATTTGTTACAGTTCTGTGGCAACTGATTTCATTAGTTTGCATTATAATATTAGAAGGAACAATTCCGTAATAGAAATAAACGTTATTACCATTTAATTCGATTTGAATTTATCTTAAGAATATTTTCGATTGTATCAAATACAAATGACAAGAACGACAAAAATAAAATCGCAGCCCCAATAAAAATACTTCGATTACTAATAAAATAAACCGTAAACAACCTTGAATTTGTTTATTTATTCTAATTTCAAACCTCCAATTCAAATTTTAAATTTAAACAAGCGAATCCACTTGAAGAACTTAAATTTACAAAATCTTCGGCTATGGTTGGTCCGTTCAAATTTAACTATTCAAACGAACAAGTAGAAATCGCGTTAATAGAATGCGGCACCGGAAATCCACTAATTACTTGTTTACTCGGTTACTGGTACAAGGCTGTACTGTTAAAACACTAGTTATGCGAAAAGTTCGATTTAAAGAAACTTTTCAGTGCAAGAGGAGTTGATTATTATAATATTTTATTAAAATTTATAGCAAAAATTGCTATTTTGAGCTATCCATTTAATTCAAAAAGGGCTTAGGTTTTGGTTTTAATGTTGTTAGTTTATTATACGCAAATTACAAGAATTTTACAATATATTTGGACGTTTTACGCGATTTTTACTCGATTTACATTGTATTTTGCTATAAAAACTTAAAATTTATTGCTAGCGTATTAAAAGTTGCTCTTGAAATTATTTATTGCATCTTATTTTATGGGGTTTTGATTTATAATCAAACTTAAACTTATTTGGTTTTAAACGCGGATTTTAGTTAAAATCAAAGCAAAACTCACATTATTTATCATTCAATCGATCAAGTCTTTGCTTTTTTAAATGTATTTCCCTGCTTCGATTTCGAAAAATTATTACTGCACAGTATTATTATAACACAATAAAAATCAAAACTCCAAAGTAAACTAATATAAAAGGAACTCCGCAAATCGCGTCCGCTCGGTTCAACTGCATATAGAAGCTGCCCGTTCGAAGACTTCCGATGCATTTTTCTCAGATGTCTTTAATTGAAATTTTGCATTTCGAAATAGTTATTTTGGGAAGGTATGTGAGTGTACCTCACTTGGAATTATACCGTAATCAATCACACCCAGCCACACTCGCTTAAAAATTTTTAGGTATACCTTATACTTTTTTGACGGATTATTAAAGAGCTCCTATTTTCTACGTTGTGCCAAGTGAAAAAAGTAACAGGTTATATTAAAAAGTCTGTAGGATATTTCACTTTAAAATTAAAGAAAGTACAAAAGTTCCCCAGTTTAATTAAGTTGACGTTGTACTATATCTTTGTTACAGCTGGGCTCCTAGGTAACCAAAAGTGTATCAAGGAAAGATGAAACTAAACTCTAATAAGTTACGTAACGTAACACGTAACGTCCCTGAGTTTTCTGAATGCTAAAGTAGCCCAAGGTAAAGTCGGCTGACAAACAGCTAATAGTAAAAAGAAAACTCCCTGTAGGGTAATACGGCTAACCGTGGAACCTAATCAAGCGTTCTCGCATAAGAGTGGATCGAGGGCCGTTTTTGTTTTAGCACAAGAAAACACAGAACATAAAGGCGCCACGGCGTTTAAATTTCCAATACCAAAAGTTCCGGAAAAACGCAGAAACCCGTATGTTTCAAAAAGCTTAATCGCAATAATAAAAAATAACTGACCTGTTAGTCCTTTCTATTTCAAACCTGCAAGAAACAATTTTTTATTAATCAAAAATAAGACCACCGTTGATGGTTTCCCACTTAAATACAAATACGAACAAAATAACGGAAAACCAAAACTTCCAAATTCCAAAATCTTTCAAAGAGGGAAATCGGTCCGTACCAATTTCACCAACCCATTTCCCCAACTTGGACCAAATTTACTTAAAACCCAATAAACATTTTGAGAACTCCTTACCCTCCTTGCCCCTCCTTTACACCCCAAACCTTTTATTTACCCCGCATTTTTACCCCAAAATTTCCCCACATTTCCCCACGAGATAAACCACTTTTTTACAATTAAATTGTTTTCTTCAGAACTCTAAAATTTTTAATTCATCACCCCGGATACCCCATTTTAAGATTTTTACCTTACACTTTTACGCTTTAAATTTTTATAATGGTACATTTTACAGAATTTTATGCACATCCCGAATCTGTAAACAGATTTGAAATCGGACCACGCCCTGCAAAGTTATACCCCTTTAAAGTCCTGATCTTCTAATTTTGCTATTTGCTCTATAAGCAAACCTAACAAATAGTTTTCTTCGTCTAGCCATTGCATCTTTCGAGATAAACCTATCTTGTTTGGTATTAATCAATATTAGAATTTTCTCAGCTACCCAAATCTCTAGGAATTTTTCAGATTGCACCATCCCCAAGGAGCTACCCTAATTTTAAGATTTCACCTGTAGCGACTTTTGAGCGTTCTTATAAATTTTTTATACATGCAATACATTAAATTAGTCTACAATTTTACGCACAACCCGAATCTGCAAACAGATTTGAAATCGGACCACGCCCTGCAAAGTTACACATATACCCTCTGCGAGATAAATCTTTCTCCACATTTCCACCCACGAGATAAACCTACCTTGTTTGGTATCAATCAATATTAGAATTTTCTAAGCTATCCAAATCTCTTTAAATTTTCACATAGCACCATCCCCAGAGAGCTACCCCATTTTAAGATTTCTTACCTGTAGCGACTTTTGAGCGTTCTTATAAATTTTTATACATGTAGCAATCTTGTTAGTCTAGAATTTTATGAAATCCGAATCTCTAAATAGATTTAAAATCGAACGACCCCTTACCATTTTACACACACCCTTTAAATTATAAATTTCCTGCGGCTCATACATAAAAGAAAATCTAAAAACCATTCTTAAAACTTTTTATTACAAACAATTTTTACTAATACAGTTTAAATTTTTTAAAACCACATTTCTAAATACATATTCACAATTTTTTATTTTCAACCTAGAACTTGTCATATCGGGTCATACTTATTAATATTTATTTCTAAATAGAGCACCTTTTCCAAAGACCAACCGGACCCGCATGTTTCAAATTCCTCTGATTTTGTTCGCATGGTTTCGCTTAAGACCTCGTACGTATTTTCCAGATTACTAGAAGACGTTATAACCACATTTTTTGTGTTAAAGGATTTCACATCGGTAGCCTCTTCCCCCATTTTGATGTAAACGCCGTAGAGTTCGCAATAGACTTTTACTGCTGTATGTTGTATTCTTTTTTCATTTATTAATCGAATAAATCGCTCTTTCTGCTTCCAAAGAAACTCGGCACTCCATCGTCGACACTGGCGTTCTTTATGCGATAGCTAGCCATACGGTTGTTAAACGCAGTGCTAACCATTTCTACACCATCGTCGCTAGTAGCGGTAACTGATGCATTTTATGTCTGTTGCCTTAAGTGTGCGGCATACGTAGTTTTTTCCATTTCGAAATCGCATACTTTACACATAATTCGTGGTTGTTTCGACAAGACCCTTTAACAGCTGGCGGAGCTGAACGTTTACGGCTTAATGACATCCGTGCTGTTTTTCCTTGTGTCGCAGTAAGTTATCCATTCTCGTAAAAGCGAAACCGCAAGTCCCACAGTTTAAGTACTTTGCTGCGGGCGGTTGTATAAGCAACCGTGGACGATGTTGCACCACGACATTTGTTCTGGTGCCGTTTGAGAGCATTTTTCCAGGTATAGGAAGCACCGCAAGAGTTGCCAAAAACGTTTGCAGATACCATTTTAGTACAAAACAAAATCCGCACTATAAGACTTGACTTGTAAGCGAACTAACTTATAACTAAAGAGTTTATTCTTGCGTACCTGCTTTATGTACCCTATAGAATGCAAACCGAAGGTTTCCGAAGACACCGAACGAAGTTGGGATTCATCGGGGAACTAAATGACGTCATCTTGAGCCAATCCTTCGCTGCTCGTCCAATACATTTAGCACCAATGATGCCCTGGTTCGCTTTGTCCATGGTGCGAATGCCGTTAGTAAAAACACCGGAAAACGTCTTCCATGTTATACGGATCGCGTGCATATTAAAAATCCAAAGGGTGGTAGCACACGCACACAACTTGTGTGCAAGTCGTAGAAGATGCAGTGCTACTATAACCAAAAACACTTTAAACCATTACTAAAAATACCAACTTGTTGTCTACAGGATACTTACTAATAAAGCAATTTAATTTTAAATAATTTCTACGTCATATTTTAGGTAGGCTTGAATATTTTCCAAATGAATCACCGAGCGAAAGTATATGTTAGCAGTATTAAATTAACCATTAATTTCCCATTTTACGACCATGGTTAATTATAGATTAAAATTTAATTTGTGCACGTTCGACCTTCTCGTAAACCAACATATTTTATAGCAACAATGCGCTGTATAATACATGCATACCCTTCTCTGCCGCTACTGCTATTCTTGTAATTGCTTGAAAAAGTCACTCTCCTTTTACTGTTAAGACTGGGTAAAAGCACCATTTTTTGTATACTTTCTATAGCACATCGCGCACTTTTTCGTATGATAATTAAATTTTGCATCCGTAGGCTTTTACACTTTCGCATAGCGGTCGGCCGCATGTAATGATTTCTAGAACCGGTAAGTACTCGATATCGTCCAAATAGAGAATTAGATGCTCGATGTCTGTCAACTTCCAATTCCCTCGTAAAAGGTAGAAAAACTCGGTCAATAATCCATTATACTTCAACCCGCTCCTGTTCTGATAATTTACAAACATTTTTCAAACGACAATAGGCCGAGAATTTTTAAACCTCCGAGGGATCTTTAAGTCGTGATCAATTACACATCCGAGCTACGCGTAAACTAACATATTTTGTAGCAACTGTATAATACATGCATACCCCTTCTCTGCGCTACTGCTATTCTTGTAGTTGCTTGGAAAAAGTCAGTCACCCTTTTTACTGCTAGGGCCGCTAAAAGCACCATTCCATACTTTCTTTATAAGTGTAGCACATCGCGTACTTTTTGTCGGATAATTAAATTTTGTTTATGTAGGCATTTACACTTTCGCTTATTTAAACATCTAATACGATTGATTAACCACTTTCGATTATTCTAACGGAGACCACCATACGCACCGTTCTTTTGAATCCAACGATCCTATGGGCTTCCACGCACTAACACCTGACGTATTTTCTTACTATTTGTTAAACAAAACTACCGGTATCGCCATTGTGGACGTAAACAGATGTTTGTGGACGTGTACGAGAATATGTAACCATATACATTAACCAGTCTAAGCTATTTTATTTAGTCCACGAAAACTACTATTTTCTAAACCACAATTAATAATCGTCTTTATAGGTTCCACATTTCGACCATTACCCAATGGCTGGTGCTACGTACATGGAAACTTTAATTTCTTATTGGGAGAATTCTTATTCTCCCGCACTGCCGCGTAGTTGCATGCCTACCCCTTTTGGAGGTATATGCTCGTTATAGGTTGTAAGACCCTCGGTTTTATTAACTACAATTCGTGAGACCCCTTTAATCTTTTTAATCGTATCTTTCTCGCCTACAATACAGTAGGACTTAACATTACTACCAACAAATTCTAATACTGGACCCCATTAAATACGTCTTTAATTTTCCTACAATTTTTTATCGACAAGTGTTATATTGTATTTATTATACGCGGGTAGTCACTCTTTTAAGATAAATATATTTTGCTAGGTATCAACTAATATTAAATTTTTCTAGGGACCCCAAATATGTAAACAGATTTTAAATAGGACCACCCATACAAAGTTATGCGTTTTAAAGACTAATTTTTTACCCATCTTTATTTAACACCATTTTAAAACCTTTTCGCTACCCAAGACATATGCCTTAGCCAACCATCTTCCGAGAAATCTAAAACCGCGTGTTCCGCTAACACAACGTGGAGATAACACGTATACTCTGTCAACCAGGATAGAAGCGGGAAGGATTTGGAAGGTGGGGAAACTTAAAATTATGTTTAAAATAATATATACAAATATAAACAACTACATATCTTTACGCCCCCATGCGTAGATTGTTGTACTATTAGGAATGATGTACCTTTGTCATCTTCCTCGATAAACTAATTTTATTAATAAGCGCGTATGCAAATCGTATTTTTACCCATACATACGCAAAAGTACTGATACCATCCAAATAAAGAATTGGATGCTTGGTGACTTTCCCGCTTCCCTCGTGTACGCCCAACACCCCAGCCCATGGCCCCTGCGCCACACCCCCCCATGCGCACCTCCTGCCCCCTGCCCAGCCTCCCATACCCCTATGTGGACTGCATTTCTAACGTCACCCTTTTATAAATAAAGAAAATTTATAACTATTTAAAATGTTTTTCTGTTATCATAACAAATTTAAAAATATTTAATACAACATGGGGTCATTTAAACAATTTTAATACAAAGTTTACACGAAACAGTCCTTTCTTTAGTTTGTTTGGGTGGTTTTTAATTTTATCAATTTTATTGGTTAAAATTTAAATCGATCCAAGTCCTTTCTCCTTTTCAACCAATAGTTTGTACATGAGACCGTCGGTTTTAAATGATCCAAAAGGTTCTTTACTAGGCAAATATACAATGTTTAACGGACCCCCTTTGCGTGTGGTGTACGCAAAGATTACGAAACCCGCATTCCTTAGTTCGTCTTTGTTATCTGCCATTTTGATAAATACGTTTTTAGAATAACCTTTTAAAAAATATACGGATTTAGTACCATCCTTTTCCGCAAGGAACGCCTACATAACTAAAGAGTCTTTTTACTAACCACAAATGCATACAACTTGTAGAAACCAGATGTATCTAAGTCAGTCCATCGGCACATAAAATAATCTTTTAATTCTTCCTCATTTTCTCTAATAAGATGTTCTTTGTCTAACACATCTTTGTATTGATCGCGTATTGTCGCAGTGTTTTCCATGTAGTCCAATTTTCGCCTTTTTGCATCCATTTCCTCTAATTCCAGTTGTCTTTTCCTTCCACTTACAGCGTATGGTATACATAATGGGGCAATTTCCTTTAGCGTAAACGGATAGAGTTTACTACCAATATTTACGCGTTGTCGTACAACCTCTGGACGAATGTTAGGCGTATCTATCAATCCCAAGTCCGAAATTACTATTTCTTTTGGAATTGTAGAATATGGTGTTGCAGATTGTGTAAAATATGTACTACCTGCTTTAATGTAGCACTTGTGTAAGATTTTATTTTATCTTGGTTGTCTTCCTCCTCTACTATCTCCAAATAATTTACAGGTAAATAGTTAAAACATAATAACCGAAAGCACATACTTTATCAATTTTTCCCTTTCCTCTGGTTTTTTGGACAACTTAATTTGCAAGCCTGTCAATTTCTTTGTATTGCCATTCCCCCAATACACGTACTGTAGCAGGTTATTATACACTAAACAGCAGCTATTTTGTAGCTTGTCCGATAGCTTACTCCACATTTTGGTAAGTGGTACCGAGTACATTGGCGCCTTTAGGAAGTATAACTTACTATCTTCCAATAAGGTTAAACAGTCTTTTAAGGGTTTATACACCCGTTCCCACTGACATAGCTTCCAATTGCACAGTTGTATATTGTCGCTTCCAATCGTGTAATACCATGTTCTTTGGCCAAAGTAGACGCAAATGTTTCCCTTAAACGTACATCTGGACAACGTAAAAAATCTAGTATATGATTGCCAAGTTGTTTATTAACACCAGGACTTGTTATCTGGCACACAAATTTGTTGTAAATCTTAATTCTTGCATTGGTTGTTAGCCATGTTAAACAATCAATCCCCGCAGTTTTATCGTTGTCAACTATAATATTACACTTTTCTTCGTATTCTCCCTTATAGCAAAAGTTATGCTTTGTAGTTAAATAATTACACATCTCCATCTTGCTAAATATGCCTGCAAAATCTTGGGTTACATCCATGTCAAAAAGATAGAAATAATCTTTTTCGACTTCGTCTAATATATCTGGTAGTTCCTCCAATAAAGTTTCCAACTTAACATCTGCTAGTTCCACTTTGTATGGAACACATATAGGATTTTGGAATTTTTTATTAATGCATTCGAGGTCTTCTTTTCCGATAATTTCTTTTACTCTCTGGCCTATCTTGTTAATGCTTTCCAGAGAAAACGGAAGCTTAGCTTTAACACCATGCCTAGCGGAAACAAATCGGTCGAACTTTCTTCGTAGATAGCTGTTAAATGCACCACAAATTTCTTTTTTTAGGATAAACATTTTTTTGTTTGAAGATGCTTGTTCGGTGTCAGAAAGGTCGCAAATTTTAACCAACATTATATTGTCACAAAATGGTTCTGTAATTGGTGTGTGTAGTCCGCCAGTCAGCATCTTTTCGCCTTCGACATAACAAATATTACCAATATCTGTCACCAGATTATTGTTGCACATATTTTCTGTCAACAGCCATAATCCAAATCGCTCATTTATCGGTTTCACTTTATTCCCAAGAAGTTGAGAAACGTTAATCACCTTGGAGACGCTCATGTTTACCGTTCTAGCTACTATCGAATACTAAATTGAATACGAAAAAATTGTTCTCTTACGTATTCTACAGAGTGAGGACGTATATTGCCGAAGATAGTCGAATATGTTGTTATCCAACCTAAGCCGACAGGGATGCGCATCGACATATATCCGGATATATGTAGGATGTTAAGTTTTGGTGAAATTGCCCCATAGGGTGAAATTACCCACATGACCACATGACCATATGACCACATGACCGATCATGACATATGACCACATGACCGATTGACCTAATTCTTTTACGAGTTTTCTCATTACCATTCACATAATTGCCGATTTAATGAGTTTTTCCATTAAAACACATGTGGACCTAGGTTAGATAAAGGAAATTGGTTGGCCAGCCGCGCGCTGACCCAACCTATTAATTTTCCTTTATCTAACCTAGGTCCACACTTGATTTTTAATGGAAAACTCATTAAAAGCAATTAGTGCTAATGGGTTTTAATAAGAAAACTCATTAAAAAGCAATTAGGTCATATGGTCATGCGGTCATATGGTCATGTGGTCATGTGGTCATATGGTCATGTGGTCATATGGTCATATGGTCATGTGGTCATGTGGTCATATGGTCATATGGTCATGTGGTCATGTGGTCATATGGTCATGTGGTCATGTGGTCATATGGTCATATGGTCATGTGGTTATGTGAGCAGGAGATTAAATTTGGTATATAAGGAAGTAGTTTTGGGTTGAGCTTAGTTATAGTAAGACATTTTTAACAACATATTCGACTATTTTCGGTAATATACGCCCCACTCTGTAGGATACATAAGGAACAAATTTTCGTATTCAATTTAGTATTTGACGGTAGCTAGAACGGTAAACATGAGCGTCTCCAAGGTGATTAACGTTTCTCAACTTCTTGGGAATAAAGTGAAACCGACAAATGAGCGATTTGGATTATGGCTGTTGGCAGAAAATATGTGCAACAATAATCTGGTGACAGATATTGGTAATATTTGTTATGTCGAAGGCGAAAAGATGCTGACTGGCGGACTACACACCAATTACAGAACCATTTTGTGACAATATAATGTTGGTTAAAATTTGCGACCTTTCTGACACCGAACAAGCATCTTCAAACAAAAAATGTTTATCCTAAAAAGAAATTTGTGGTGCATTTAACAGCTATCTACGAAGAAAGTTCGACCGATTTGTTTCCGCTAGGCATGGTGTTAAAGCTAAGCTTCCGTTTTCTCTGGAAAGCAGTAACAAGATAGGCCAGAGAGTAAAAGAAATTATCGGAAAAGAAGACCTCGAATGCATTAATAAAAATTCCAAAATCCTATATGTGTTCCATACAAAGTGGAACTAGCAGATGTTAAGTTGGAAACTTTATTGGAGGAACTACCAGATATATTAGACGAAGTCGAAAAGATTATTTCTATCTTTTGACATGGATGTAACCCAAGATTTTGCAGGCATATTTAGCAAGATGGAGATGTGTAATTATTTAACTACAAAGCATAACTTTTGCTATAAGGGAGAATACGAAGAAAAGTGTAATATTATAGTTGACAACGATAAAACTGCGGGGATTGATTGTTTAACATGGCTAACAACCAATGCAAGAATTAAGATTTACAACAAATTTGTGTGCCAGATAACAAGTCCTGGTGTTAATAAACAACTTGGCAATCATATACTAGATTTTTTACGTTGTCCAGATGTACGTTTAAGGGAAACATTTGCGTCTACTTTGGCCAAAGAACATGGTATTACACGATTGGAAGCGACAATATACAACTGTGCAATTGGAAGCTATGTCAGTGCGGAACGGGTGTATAAACCCTTAAAAGACTGTTTAACCTTATTGGAAGATAGTAAGTTATACTTCCTAAAGGCGCCAATGTACTCGGTACCACTTACCAAAATGTGGAGTAAGCTATCGGACAAGCTACAAAATAGCTGCTGTTTAGTGTATAATAACCTGCTACAGTACGTGTATTGGGGGAATGGCAATACAAAGAAATTGACAGGCTTGCAAATTAAGTTGTCCAAAAAACCAGAGGAAAGGGAAAAATTGATAAAGTATGTGCTCGGTTATTAGTTTTAACTATTTACCTGTAAATTATTTGGAGATAGTAGAGGAGGAAGACAACCAAGATAAAATAAAATCTTACACAAAGTGCTACATTAAAGCAGGTAGTACATATTTTACACAATCTGCAACACCATATTCTACAATTCCAAAAGAAATAGTAATTTCGGACTTGGGATTGATAGATACGCCTAACATTCGTCCAGAGGTTGTACGACAACGCGTAAATATTGGTAGTAAACTCTATCCGTTTACGCTAAAGGAAATTGCCCCATTATGTATACCATACGCTGTAAGTGGAAGGAAAAGACAACTGGAATTAGAGGAAATGGATGCAAAAGGCGAAAATTGGACTACATGGAAAACACTGCGACAATACGCGATCAATACAAAGATGTGTTAGACAAAGAACATCTTATTAGAGAAAATGAGGAAGAATTAAAAGATTATTTTATGTGCCGATGGACTGACTTAGATACATCTGGTTTCTACAAGTTGTATGCATTTGTGGTTAGTAAAAAAGACTCTTTTAGTTATGTAGGCGTCCTTGCAGGAAAAGGATGGTACTAAATCCGTATATTTTTAAAAGGTTATTCTAAAACGTATTTATCAAAATGGCAGATAACAAAGACGAACTAAGGAATGCGGGTTTCGTAATCTTTGCGTACACCACACGCAAAGGGGGTCCGTTAAACATTGTATATTTGCCTAGTAAAGAACCTTTTGGATCATTTAAAACCGAGGGTCTTACAACCATATATTCCCAAAAGTGGTGGACATGCAACTACGCAACAGTCTGTGGGAGAATAAGGATTTCTCCAATACCGACAAGAAGAAGTCGATCAAGCTAACAAGATACGTATGCAGGATATAGTGGAAAGCTGCGATTAAAAGATTGTCACAAGCTGCAAGAATTACACGAAGGAATGGATCTGGTTGTCGGCGGAATCAAAGACTTTAAATATAGAGGCAAACTTCGGTACATTTTACAATTCGAAAACCTAGACGGTCTCTATGTATCAAACTATTGGTTAGAAAAGGAGATAGAGGACTTGGGTATCGATTTAAATTTTAAGCTGCGAATAAAATTAGATAAAATTAAAACCACCCAAACAAACATAAAGAAAGGACTGTCTTTCTGTGTATAACTTTGTATTAAAATTAAGTTTAAATGACCCCATGCTTGTCATTAAATATTTTAAATTTGTTATGTATAATGTCAGAATAAACATTTTATAATAGTATATAACATTGTTCTTTATTTATAAAAGGCTGTGACGTTACCCCGAAATAGCAGTCGCACAGTGAGGGGTGCGCATGGGCAGCGCGCATGGGCAGGGTGTGCACGCGCAGGGGTGCGCATGGGCGGGGTGTGCATGCGCAGGGGTGCTCATGGGCTGGGATGTGTCTGGGCGTACACGAGGGAAGCGGATGTTAACAGTCACCAAGCATCCAATTCTTTATTTGGATGGTATCGAGTACTTGTCTGCGTATGTATCCGGAGTAAAAATACGATTTGCATACGCAGCTTATTAATAAAATTAGTTTATCGAGGGAAGATGACAAAGGTACATCATTCCTAATAGTACAACAATCTACGCATGGGGGGCGTAAAGATATAAGATAGTTGTTTATATTTGTATATATTAGTTTTAAGATTCTATAATTTTAAGTTCCTCGCCCACCTTCCAAATCCTTCCTCTGCTTCTATCCTGGTTGACAGAGTATACGTGTTATCTCCACGTTGTGTTAGCGGAACACTGCGGTTTTAGATTTCTCGGAAGATGGTTGGCTAAGGCATATGTCTTGGGTAGCGAAAAAGGTTTTAAAATGGTGTTAAATAAAGATGGGTAAAAATTAGTCTTTAAAACGCATAACTTTGTATGGGTGGTCCTATTTAAAATCTGTTTACAGATTTGGGGTCCCTAGAAAATTTAATATTAGTTGATACCTAGCAAAATATATTTATCTTAAAAGAGTGACTACCCGCGTATAATAAATACAATATAACACTTGTCGATAAAAAGTTGTAGGAAAATTAAAGACGTATTTAATGGGGTCCAGTATTAGAATTTGTTGGTAGTAATGTTAAGTCCTACTGTATTGTAGGCGAGAAAGATACGATTAAAAGATTAAAGGGTCTCACGAATTGTAGTTAAGTAAAACCGAGGGTCTTACAACCTATAACGAGCATATACCTCCAAAAGGGGTAGGCATGCAACTACGCTGCAGTGCGTGGGAGAATAAGAATTCTCTCCAATAAGAAATTAAAGTTTCCATGTACGTAGCACCAGTCATTGGGTAATGGTCGAAATGTGGAACCTATAAAGACGATTATTAATTGTGGTTTAGAAAATAGTAGTTTTCGTGGACTAAATAAAATAGCTTAGACTGGTTAATGTATATGGTTACATATTCTCGTACACGTCCGCAAACATCTGTTTACGTCCACAATGGCGATACCGGTAGTTTTTGTTTAACAAATAGTAAGAAAAATACGTCAGGTGTTAGTGCGTGGAAGCCCATAGGATCGTTGGATTCAAAAAGAACGGTGCGTATGGTGGTCTCCGTTAGAATAATCGAAAGTGGTTAATCAATCGTATTAGATGTTTAAATAAGCGAAAGTGTAAATGCCTACATAAACAAAGATTTAATTATCCGACAAAAAGTACGCGATGTGCTACACTTATAAAGAAAGTATGGAATGGTGCTTTTTAGCGGCCCTAGCAGTAAAAGGGTGACTGACTTTTCCAAGCAACTACAAGAATAGCAGTAGCGCAGAGAAGGGGTATGCATGTATTATACAGTTGCTACAAAATATGTTAGTTTACGCGTAGCTCGGATGTGTAATTGATCACGACTTAAAGATCCTCGGAGGTTTAAAATTCTCGGCCCATTGTCGTTTGAAAATGTTTGTAAATTATCAGAACAGGAGCGGGTCGAAGTATAATGGATTATTGACTGAGTATTTGCTACCTTTACGAGGGAATTGGAAGTTGACAGACATCGAGCATCTAATTCTCTATTTGGACGATATCGAGTACTTACCGGTTCTAGAAATCATTACATGCGGCCGACCGCTATGCGAAAGTGTAAAAGCATACAGAAGCATAATTATTAGACGAAAAAGTGCGCGATGTGCTATAGAAAGTATACAAAAATGGTGCTTTGCCCAGTCTTAACAGTAAAAGGAGAGTGACTTTTTCAAGCAACTACAAGAATAGCAGTAGCGCAGAGAAGGGTATGCATGTATTATACAGCGCATTGTTGCTATAAAATATGTTAGTTTACGAGAAGGTCGAACGTGCACAAATTAAATTTTAATCTATAATTAACCATGGTCGTAAAATGGGAAATTAATGGTTAATTTAATACTGCTACATATACTTTCGCTGGTGATTCATTTGGAAAATATTCAAGCCTACCTAAAATATGACGTAGAAATTATTTAAAATTAAATTGCTTTATTAGTAAGTATCCTGTAGACAACAAGTTGGTATTTCCTTAGTAATGGTTTAAAGTGTTTTGGTTATAGTAGCACTGCATCTTCTACGACTTGCACACAAGTTGTGTGCGTGTGCTACCACCCTTTTGGATTTTTAATATGCACGCGATCCGTATAACATGGAAGACGTTTTCCGGTGTTTTTACTAACGGCATTCGCAGCATGGACAAAGCGAACCGAGCGCATACATTGGTGCTAAATGTATTGGACGAGCAGCGAAGATTGGCTCAAGATGACGTCATTTAGTTCCCCCGATGAATCCGAGACTTCGTTCGGGTGTCTTCGGAAACCTTCGGTTTGCATTCTATAGGGTACATAAAGCAGGTACGCAAGAATAAACTCTTTAGTTATAAGTTAGTTCGCTTACAAGTCAAGTCTTATAGTGCGGATTTTGTTTTGTACTAAAATGGTATCTGCAAACGTTTTTAAGTGCAACTCTTGCGGTGCTTCCTATACCTGGAAAAATGCTCTCAAACGGCACCAGAACAAATGTCGTGGTGCAACATCGTCCACGGTTAAGCTTATACAACCGCCCGCAGCAAAGTACTTAAACTGTGGGACTTGCGGTTTCGCTTTTACGAGAATGGATAACTTACTGCGACACAAGGAAAACAGCACGGCATGTCATTAAGCCGTAAACGTTCAGCTCCGCCAGCTGTTAAAGGGTCTTGTACGAAACAACCACGAATGATGTGTAAAGTATGCGATTTCGAAATGGAAAAACTACGTATGCCGCACACTTAAGGAGCAACAGACATAAAATGCATCAGTTACCGCTACTAGCGACGATGGTGTAGAAATGGTTAGCACTGCGTTTAACAACCGTATGGCTAGCTATCGCATAAAGAACGCCAGTGTCGACGATGGAGTGCCGAGTTTCTTTGGAAGCAGAAAGAGCGATTTATTCGTTTAATATATGAAAAAAGAATACAACATACAGCAGTAAAAGTCTATTGCGAACTCTACGGCGTTTACATCAAAATGGGGGAAGAGGCTACCGATGTGAAATCCTTTAACACAAAAAATGTGGTTATAACGTCTTCTAGTAATCTGGAAAATACGTACGAGGTCTTAAGCGAAACCATGCGAACAAAATCAGAGGAATTTGAAACATGCGAGTCCGGTTGGTCTTTGGAAAAGGTGCTCTATTTAGAAATAAATATTAATAAGTATGACCCGATATGACAAGTTCTAGGTTGAAAATAAAAAATTGTGAATATGTATTTAGAAATGTGGTTTACAAAATTTAAACTGTATTAGTAAAAATTGTTTGTAATAAAAAGTTTTAAGAATGGTTTTTAGATTTTCTTTTATGTATAAGCCGCAGGAAATTTATAATTTAAAGGGTGTGTGTAAAATGGTAAGGAGTCGTTCGATTTTAAATCTATTTAGAGATTCGGATTGTGCATAAAATTCTAGACTAACAAGATGTGCTACATGTATAAAAAATTTATAAGAACGCTCAAAAGTCGCTACAGGTAAGAAATCTTAAAATGGGGTAGCTCTCTGGGGGATGGTGCTATGTGAAAATTTAAAGAGATTTGGATAGCTTAGAAAATTCTAATATTGATTGATACCAAACAAGGTAGGTTTATCTCGTGGGTGGAAATGTGGAGAAAGATTTATCTCGCAGAGGGTATATGTGTAACTTTGCAGGGCGTGGTCCGATTTCAAATCTGTTTGCAGATTCGGGTTGTAAAATTGTAGACTAATTTAATGTATTGCATGTATAAAAAATTTATAAGAACGCTCAAAAGTCGCTACAGGTAAGAAATCTTAAAATTAGGGTAGCTCCTTGGGGATGGTGCAATCTGAAAAATTCCTAGAGATTTGGGTAGCTGAGAAAATTCTAATATTGATTAATACCAAACAAGATAGGTTTATCTCGAAAGATGCAATGGCTAGACGAAGAAAACTATTTGTTAGGTTTGCTTATAGAACAAATAGCAAAATTAGAAGATCAGGACTTTAAAGGGTATAACTTTGCAGGGCGTGGTCCGATTTCAAATCTGTTTACAGATTCGGATGTGCATAAAATTCTAAGCTAATTTAATGTATCGCATGTATAAAAAATTTATAAGAACGGTCAAAATTCGCTACAGGTAAGAAATCTTAAAATGAGGGTAGCTCCTGGGGATGATGCAATCTAAAAAATTCTTAGAGATTCGGGTAGCTAAGAAAATTCTAATATTAATTGATACCAAACAAGATAGGTTTATCTCGTGGGTGGAAATGTGGAGAAAGATTTATCTCGCGGGTGGAAAGAATGCGGGTGTGATGTAATCAAAATGGTTGTGGGGGTGTCCGAGCAAGGAGGAGAGCAAGGAGGAGTCAGGAGGAGATTCATCTAAAATAAGACTTTATAGTGGGTTTTTACATGTAAATTTGGTCCAGATGTGTGTGGAAATGTGGATGCTGGTGGAAATGTGGTCACAGGATCCTTGATTATACCCTACTTCTGAATATTAAATCTTCGGCATTTTATCAATATCAAGGTAATATTGTCTTCAGAAGAAATACCGCGTGACCACACTTTCATACTTTTCTAGTGAAACAAAAAAAATAACTCAGATTGTAACTTATGTTTCGTTAGTTTAAGATGTTTATAGTAATATACAAAAAATTAAATTCAATACCTCAAAATTTTTGATAGTTATTCAATAATTAAATTCAGTCAAGTAATACTGATTAATAACCTACTGCATGAAAGAGCAAAACTTACATTTATTTAAGTTTTGTTCTCATTCTCAGATCTGTTGAAAGATTACATATGTTTCTTAAAAATATGTATGTTTCTAAAATTAAAATTCAAACTACAATTATTCAACTAATTGTTATACAAATGTTCCACGAATTTCACTTATTTTTAAAGCACAAACAAAGCTAGATCGTATTGAAACAAAAACTACAGTGTTGTTCAAACTGGTATGTTAAAGTGACAAATAAACTGATGTGACACTAGAAAAACTAGGCCGGTGTTAGAATTTTTAGAAATGTTCGATAAAGAAATAATTTTAATAACAAAAAATTACAAGTTCATTAAGTACATCAAGCGTGTTATAAAACGAGCGTTTCACGGCAGTAATGCCGGGGCTGCAATGATAAGGTTAGGTTACTGTTAGAAATAGATATTATTATTAAAAAACACAAATCACTTAACACGCATATCAGAACAGTTGTTGCTAAAACTGTTCTGATATGCGTGTTAAGTGATTTGTGTTTTGTGTTTTTTAATAATAATATCTATTCCTAACAGCAACCTAACCTGTTATTGCAGCCACGGCATTACTGCCGTGAGCCGCTCGTGTTATAAACGCCCTACTGGTCGAATTTTTACAAAATGTCATTTATGAAACCTCAATAATTTGCAATTTAGCAAACACAAAAAATAATCTTGGTACAAAATTCAAAGCAAAGACTGAGGCACTCCAAGTACGGCAAAATGTTAAAATTTTCATGTTAAATAGTTACCCTAAGTCAAAACGAGTTTTTTTTTTCATAACATGGGAGAGTCTTTCAGCTAACAGCAACCATCTGCTTCACAAGGACAAAGCAACCAAGATAAGCAAGTGTCAACTACCTTTCTGCATAGGGCAACTATTACATTACGTTCTGAATTATCTTCTTTATACATAAATGCAAAATTTCATTTTGTTAAACTCAAACGATTCATCGAAGTTATCATCAAAGAAGTTATCGAAGTTGCACTAATAATAAAGAATTAACTTTATATCAAACAAGAAAAAATAACATACCATTGATAAATTTCGTTTCTAACAAACACGATGTAGGCCAGGTTAGTGTTCTAATACAAAATAACCAAACCTCTGCTTCCATGTTTTCGATTTATTATCCGTGGACATGTTGTCCCTTACGAAGATAGTGAGGAAGTGCTCGTGCTTTTTCGAATCTAACGTTAAGAAACGCGTTGCCTGCTCCTGAGACAAATGACCAGTTCTTATACTAGATAAATAATGC
>JARFIW010000212.1:0-64806 GCA_036346225.1 Platerodrilus igneus
GGACAATTATAAAGAACACTTACGTGAATTAAAAGTGCCGAATGTACACTACGATAACATAGGCGTTTGGACAATTGTATTAATCATTAATTATTTTATTGATCACGTATGTATTTTACAAAATGTACCTTAGGTATAAAAATGAATAAAAAACTTTAGATTTAAGAAAACAAAGATACATAAAGAAACAAATGTACCCTTAGGGACAATGAATTTTAAACAATGAATTTAAGTTATGAATTAAAAATTAAGCAAGAAAAACCTTTAATTTTTCACGTAATTCGGGAGGAGTTATGTATCCCCCAATTTATGTGTGTATAACAAAATAGAAATAATTAGGAATTATTAGAAATAGTTAAAGAAATTATTAAGTAAAGTGCAACAATGTAATACAAGAGTAAACCAGAAAGGTTATTAACAGTCTATGAGAACGGATGCGATACATTGTATCCAAGGCGAATAGTGACACTAAAGGTAGCAGGTCACAGAAGTTGAAAAACTGCAATTACTTGGAGAGTAAAATTATTACATTGTATAATGAATAGAGTTAAGAATATGCAGACATGAGCTTTGCAAGTTCCTACAGAATTGTGGGGGGCAGGGACATCATAAATAGCCCTAGTCACTCATAAGTACTTCCGCTTTAGCATTGCAGTTTGCTTAAGGCTACTCACACACATTAGTTCAATTACTAATTATTTTTTGATTTAGTTTAATTTAATTCAAGATTGTCATAATTCCATGTTAACCTCTGTTTAACCAAATACATTTGTTACGAAGTTTTGGAGAAGTTATTAAAAAGATCGTTTTCAAGGCCCGCAACATAACTCGCGTTGATTAACAAACACACGATGCACACCAATAAGGAAATTGATAAGTAAAGTCTATAAATACTATGTAGATTTTGTAAACATTCAGTAACTCTTCGACAAGGCACCAATCACGTCAATTGAAAGTAAAATATTACGTAAAAGTGAACGTAGTGAAGATTAATAATTTATTGTAATAGTGAAAAATTAAAAGTGTCAATTAAAACAACGAGAAATAGCCGTTTTGATCTTTAAACGTAAAGTAAACCATTAATTGAATTTAATTCTAATATTTAAGAAATTTAGGGCTCTGAGTGTACGCCTGAGTGTACTTCCAAATTAAACGTCTAAATAAATAACTACAAACAGACTTCAAGGAAATTCTAAATAAGCGTACAAGGAAATATAAAATAAACGTCAAGGTACTCAAACTAAATCGCAAGTAAACTCCAAAGTAATTCCAAAAATCCGAAGGAAAAATTCAAGCAACAATTAATTAATCATTCTGGTCAACAAGTGAAGAAACTACACTAACGAGTCAAGCTGTAACAATCCATCGATATTCAGAGGCACTTCCAAGAGACACGCAGGGAAAACACAGGTCAGGTTTTTATTCATTATTAGTATAAGACTATTTTTTAATTTTTTAACATTTAATATTTGCTATATCAAACATCTGTAAGGGTTATCAAGAATTATTTGAGAATTTAAAAAATAGAGAAAGGATCGTTTTGAACGTTCAAATGATACTTAAAAGTAATTACAGTGGTAATATTTTTGCAGGGTTTCAGGAAACATAGACTTTGGTAGAATCACATAAATATCTATATTTTATTCAGGGGCCAATTTTTGAATATTAAACCAATTAATAATTTATAGGCATAAAATTGTACATATTATCGACTATTATATTGTATGTTTTTGGATTGCTTCATTTTCGTTTTCATTATTTTAACAGACAGGTAATAAAAAGAAAAGAGGTTGAACAATCTCTATTGTCGTGACGTAGGACACTCTGTGTTTAATAGATTGAGCTATCTGAGGCATACAAATTCAAGGGATTATAGGATTTAGAGACACAAAGGATAAAGCCAGAGTACGAACACAATAGTTTTAAAAGTCCACGGCAACGTTAGCGGCTGTGACATAGTAAGGTTGTATAACGAATATATATATATATATATATATATATATATATATATATTTAGTTTTATAATATATATATATATATATATATATATATATATATATCCATTTCGAATGGACCTGCACCTTGCCGAAGTTCTAAATTACTAGAACAGGTGAAATGGCTTGCGTGTTCTAATCAGCTAAAGAGCCAAACTACAGGTCCAACCAAAGTAGTAGGGTCGTTAGTAAGGTGTAACGGGCATTTTATAGTTTTAACATTTTACGCTATTTCCCAATTAACAAATACCTTTCGGTAACTACGATTTCTATATTTTATATTTATTAACTCCTTAGGCGAGTGCATCGTATTATAATGAGTAGATTACATCGTCCTTGTCTTGCCGTAAATATAAATTTTGTTGCTTATACGGGTCTAGATAAGAGACGATAAGCGGTTGTAATGGAACGAGTTGAATAAACAGATTAGAGTGCAGAGTCGTAGTTTGTCCTTTGTTCCTATATATTAATTACGTTAAAAATACTGCGTCTTCTTTGCTTTGAAAATCGGAACATTGACTTAGTGATACGCGTATTTTACTAATGTGTGGTTTTAGTTGTTTGTCTTGTGAAATAGGAGTCGTAGAACTTGCTAAACTGACCGATTCTTTCTTTAGGATTAATGTGTGCGCGATCTAGTCTAGTGTCCCTTTGTTTTATCAGATTAGTGCAAACTTTGGATTATTTAAATAGAGTGGATACTGTAGTTGCTGCATTTTTCTAACACCAAAGAATCTAAAATAGATCATTGCTTGCGCGAATTTCGTTATTTGCGAAATATAACAAATTACCGGTTTACAAAGGTATTGGTTGAAGCTTCTCACTGCTTTTTGGAGGTTTATGAAAATAGTATACATTTGATCCCAGTTGAAATTAAACTAGTGCTACAAAATATTTTGAAATTATTGTCTCCGGAAATAGAGTTAACAAAAATTTATCAATGCTACACAGTTCCATCAGCATGATAATGTCTGCTGCTAACGCCAGTGAAATACATAGGTGTGATTAGTGTAAAGTGTAAGAAATTCCATCAACACCCTCACAGTCCAGGGTGAAGTGCTTCGTTAGCGTAGGACATCGTGAATCTCACACTTCCGTTGCCAGGAAGCGTTGCTGACGGACTTTTGTAAGTTGAACTATTTCCTACTGGTTATTACTTTAAATATCTATCTGTTGCTTTACCATATCTTTGTCGTTCTGATACCTTTTACAATAGACTTGCATGCTATTTTAAAACATAGAAAAAAAAAGAAAGAAAGAAAAACCAATACTACTAAATTACTCATATCAATTGTGTCTTACCTATTTATTTTTTTTAACATTTTGTCTGATTTATGTTTAATTGGTGCGTGAGGAAACGTTTCTGCTACTCCCCAATATTACCTCACTTTGTACTAAACATTTCTCTGTATTGCTTTTACTGTTGTTATATTATATAGTTTATCTAAACAGTTTCTTTTATTTACATGCTACAAAGTACTGAATAACTTAGATGTTTCATTGCTGCTATGCTTATTTTTTTTTTTCAGGTTTGCTTAACTAATTAATTTCATTGCAGGTATTATCACTAACTTCTTACGGCCGCGTACATGGTACGTTGGTCTGCTTTCTACAACCCCCCCCCCTACTATCCGATTGAGCCTGATCATTTCTTTGATTTTCTTTGTCATTTCTTTGATTTTTTTTGTCATTTCTTTGATTTTCTTTGTATTACGTAACATAAATTTTTGGCGCCCAACGTGGTGCCACGAAAAAACGTAACAAAGGAACCAGTCTAAAACAGGTCCCCAAAAGAGGGTCGCGGCTCTTTCAGTACTTAGATTGGCAGAGAACATAGGGGTCGGTATGGCAGTCTATGACACACTACCGCGATGTGGAAGGCAACGGGATACCACTACATTATCTCCCAAATATACAGTGTACTTAAACTGTAACAAACATGATAGCATTCTCTGGGGTAAAGGATTCCGGAGTTAAAATGTTCCCCCATTCGGATCTCCGGGAGGGGACTACTTCAGAGGATGCGATCGGAAAGTTAAAAATAAGAGTCGGGAACATTCTGCGAGTCGGAGCGTGGAATGTTAGAAGTATGAAGCAAGTAGGTAAGCTAGAGAACCTAAAAATCGAAATGAATAGGTTATCACTAGACATAGTAGGGATCAGCGAAGTTCGGTGGCCAGAGGCGGGGGATTTTTGGAGTGGAGACTTCAGAGTAATTCATACAGGAGCAGAGGAAGGAAATTTGGGTGTGGGGATAGTTATGCGGAAAAAGATAGGATACTGTGTAGAAAATTACTTACAAAAGAACGAAAGAGTACTCATGGTTAGATTAGAATCTAAACCGGTAAACACAGTAATAATACAAGTATACATGTCCACCTCTAGCTACAGTGACGAAGAGGTAGAAGCCATTTACAAAGATATCGAAGACATTAAGATACGTAAAAAATACGAAAATTTAATAATTACGGGAGATTTTAAAGCCGTGGTAAGTGAGGGTAGGGAAGGAGCGGTAGTAGGTTTATTTAGTTTAGGTACGAGAAACGACAGGGAAAATAGACTGGTAGAATTTTGCGACAAGAACAATTTAATCATCACAAACACATTATTTCAACATCATGCTAGAAGACGATATACGTGGAAGATGCCAGGAGATATAGGAAGATATCAAATAGACTACATTCTTGTTAGACAACGGTTTAGGAATCAAGTAAAAGACTGTAGAAGCTACCCAGAAGCAGATATAGATACTGACCACAACATCGTAATTATGAAAGCCCCACTTAAATTTAAGAATGTGAAAAAAAGAAACGGAAAAAGGCACTTGGACTTAGAGAAGCTAAAAGATAAAGATATTCAAGAAAGATTCGAAAAAAAGTCAAATAAATTGCTCAAAGATATCGGGAAAATATCTGATACTAAGGAAGTAGAAACAGAATGGAATAACATTAAATCCAGCCTAGATAAATAAATCAGACGAAACAGGAAAACAGAGATACAAAGCCATAAAATGGGAAATTATTCGAAAATGCAAGAAAGCTAAAGAACAATGGATTGATGAAAAGTGAAAAGAGGTACAAACGAAGATGGAAATAGAAAAGACAGACGAAGCATACAAATTAATTAGTATGAATTTTAGGGATATAAAACCGTATATCAAAAATATAAGGGTTGCGGGAGGAAATGTCATTATAGAAAATGTAGAGAAAGTGGGTAGATGGCAAGAATATTTAGGGAATTTATATGCAGGAGAGGAACTAACTGCATTAGAACAGGAATCAGACATTGAAAATGATGACTTGGGATATCCTATACTTAGAGATGAGTTTGAATTAGCATTAAAGAGTCTGAAAAATGGTAAGGCGCCGGGTACAGATAAAGTGCAAGCAAGAACTCTAAAAGCCGCTGGCCAAGCAGTAACAGAACGTCTCTCCCAACTTGTAAGCTATATGTATGAGACAGGCGAGATACCCAAAGATTTCACACGTAGCATAATAGCAACTATACCAAAAAAGAAAGGCGCGGATAAATGTGAAAATTTTCGAACAATAAGTTTGAAAGCAAACGTGTCAAAAATATTAACTAGAATTGTGCAAAGACGAATGGAAAAACGGGCAGAAGATATACTAGTAGAAGACCAATTTCGGTTTAGGCGAAACAGGGGAACACGGGAGGCTATTATAGGTCTGAGAGTGATAATGGAGAAAACAATAGAAAAAGGGGAAAGCGTGTATATAGGGTTTGTAGATCTGGAAAAAGCATTCGACAATGTAAAATGGAAAAAATGTTCGAAATACTCAAAAAGATTGGATAGACGAATAGTACATAGCTTATACTAAGAGCAAACAGAAGTAATAAAATTAGAGCAGGAACGTAGGGAAGTCAACATTATGAAAGGGGTGAGACAGGGATGTGCCCTATCCCTATTGATTTTTAACTTGTAAATAGAAGAGGCAATGAATACTGTCAAATGCAGGAAGACATTTCGAATTACTATGCAGGGACAAAAAATTGATATGCTTAGATTTGCAGATGATATAGCGGTATTAGCGTCTAGCAAGGAAGAGTTTGAAGCTGCTCTTAACAAAATGGAAACGGTTCTAACAGAGAGATATGGTATGAAAATTAACAAAACTAAAACTAAAGTTCTAGTATGCAAAGGTGGTGAAAATAAATCAAAAACAAGAATACAAGTATGTAACATGAACTTACAAAAGGTTAAGGATTTCTGCTACCTAGGAAGCCAAATAACGCAAGATGGGAAAAGCACAAAAGATATAAAACAAAGATTAGCACAAAGTCGTGCTACATTTAACAAGAAAAAGTAACTACTGTGCTCAAAGACCACAAACATAGAAACAAGGAAAAGATTGCTTAAAACATATGTGTGGAGCACAGCACTGTACGGATGTGAAGACGGGACAGTAGGAGAAGCGGACAAGAAAAAGGTAGAAGCCTTTGAAATGTGGTGCTACAGATGTATGATGAAGATATCATGGACAGACAAAGTTAAGAACGAAGAGGTACTAAAAATGGTAGGGGAAGAAAGAAATATGTGGAAAACGGTAAAAAATAGGAGAGACAAGATGATAGGCCACATACTACGGAATGAGGGAATAGTGCGGAATATATTAGAAGCAGAGATAGGAAAAAGGAGAAGAAGAGGCAGACCTAGGTTAGACTACTGCAAACAGATAGTAAAAGATGTAGGCTGTAGGGGTTTCAGGGAGATGTGTAGGCTAGCCCAGAATAGAAATCAATGGAGGTACGCATCCAACTAATCCTAAGATGGATAAATTAATGACGAAAAAATAACTGTGCTTAAACATGATGATTATTATAAGTAACTACAAGAATTGGTTGGGCAATGTTCTCAAATAATGTTAAGTGTGTGAAAGGATTTATTGGAAAACCATTATTTCGGCAAACGTCTAAGTGTTGGGGGATCTTGGTAACTACAGGTTGCTTAACCCCCTTCACTGAATCTTGGAGAAATAGGGCATAAAATTAGAAAACAATAGAAAGGGAACGAGCTGTATACACATGCTGGGTGAGAATTTCAGGGAACTATGTAGGCTAGCTCAGAATATAAATAAGTGCAGGTACGTGTCCAACCAGTTTTGAGACGGAAACCTAATGACGAAAAAATAAGTGCAGATAAATCTGATGATTAGTATAAACAACTAGTTGTTGGTTGCGAAATACCTGCAACTAATGTTGACTGTGCGAAAAGATATATTGGAAAATATATTAAATCGGTAAATGGTTAAGTGTTGGGGAAACTTGGCAGCCACAGGCTGCTTACCTCCCTTCACAGCCACTGAAGGTCGGAGAAATAGGGTATATAACTGTAAAACAATAGGTGACCGAACCGCATCTAACAAGAAAGAACAGCGCCTACGAGGAAAGACAACAAACATAGAACAAGAAGAAAATTGTTGAAAGCATATGTGTGGAGCACAGCACAGTATGCTTATGAAATACGGGTAGTCTGAAACGCAGACAGAAGAACGGTAGCAGCTTTTTGAAACGCTGTGCTTCAGATGTATGAGGACGATAGCATGGACAGACAAAGATAATAACAAATAGGTTATAGAAATGGTAGGGGAACAAGGATATCTGGGGAAAAAGAGAAATAGAAGGGCGGAATACGTTCTAAAGCATTTTTGGGGAATAGTATGGGATATGTTACAAGCAGAGATAGGAAAAAAGAGGTAGATATAGACCTAGATCAGATAGTGATAGATGCAGACGGTGCAAATTTCAGGGAAATCTATAGGTTAGTTCAGAATAGGAAACAATGATGGTACGCGTCTAACCAGTTCCAGAACTGAAGACCTAATGATATATATATATATATATATATATATATATATATATCAAGAATAGAATTTAATGGCAAGTGACTCAATATTAGTCACAAGGGCATCCTGTCGACGCGTTTCGCCCTAGGGCGAAATTAGGGCGAAACGCGTCGACAGCATGCCCTTGTGGCTAATATTGAGTCACTTCATTAAATTCTATTCTTTGATATTATTTAAGACTCATTAAATTTACTTATTATTATATATATATATATATATATATATATATATATATATATATATATATTTATATACAGTGTGTCCAAATTTCGAGTCTCTACATTGTGATTTCAGTTATTATAAGAGATAGAAATTGGGTTAAATGGGGAAAGATTTGGAGGAATCCAGGCCAGTTTTGTATCCGTTTACAAAATTGGTGTAAGTTGTCTGGTTTTGGAGATATTCGAAGAAAACTAAAAATGGCGGATTTTGTTTTTTGATAATAAAACATGAATCATAAGTCGCACCATCACAAGACTTGCACATTATTAAGACACTTTTCTAAAAGGAGTATTTTAGCATAAACAGAATCATTCGACTGTCTTTTGTTTTCGAGGAAACGCCCACAACTTTTGTCAACGAACTTCGTTCGTTTATGAAATCGATTTGTCGTCCGTCTGTCTGTCCGTCTGTCCGTCCGAGGCCTTTCTAATGGTCGGACATCAATGTGTGATACATCAATCGATTCAGCTCGGTGTCCTGAGCTTAAGTTTTGATGTCAGTTGAAATTGGGCCACGGGGACGCCGTGCCCCCGCGATATTCCGTCGGGAAAATTAAAATTTCAAATAGATCCAAAATTAATGTGCGATACATATTTGGACTCCCCTAACATAGCTGAGTCGAAATATGGTACCCCCCACAAAATCTGACCACGGATCCCCCCCCCCCCCCCCCGGGGGTACCACCATAATTAATAATTTGTGACAAATGCTGTTTGTGTACATTATAAAATGTGTATTGTACTTTTCATAAAGTAGAAATCAAATTTTTGCCCTGTTGGGATTACCAAACGTTAAAGAACATACAAATTTAGTTATTTTTAAAATTTAGGATAGTTTTGCATTTTTTTATAGACATGTGGCATATCTTTGAAAAGGTAATTTTAAGGCGCATAATATTCACCTAATATTCAAAATGGCGGCCATAAGAAAAACAAAAGTTGTGGGCGTTTCCTCAAAAACAAAAGACAGTCGAATGATTCTGTTCATGCTAAAATACTCCTTTTAGAAAAGTGTCTTAATAATGTGCAAGTCTTGTGATGGTGCGACTTATGATTCATGTTTTATTATCAAAAAACAAAATCCGCCATTTTTAGTTTTCTTCGAATATCTCCAAAACCAGACAACTTACACCAATTTTGTAAACGGATACAAAACTGGCCTGGATTCCTCAAATCTTTCCCCATTTAACCCAATTTCTATCTCTTATAATAACTGAAATCACAATGTAGAGACTCGAAATTTGGACACACTGTATATAAATATATATATATATATATATATATATATATATAAATAATAAGTAAATTTAATGAGTCTTAAAATAATATCAAAGAATAGAATTTAATGGCAGTGACTCAATATTAGCCACAAGGGCATGCTGTCGACGCGTTTCGCCTAATTTCGCCCTAGGGCGAAACGCGTCGACAGGATGCCCTTGTGACTAATATTGAGTCACTGCCATTATTCTTATATATATATATATATATATATATATATATATCATTAGGTCTTCAGTTCTGGAACTGGTTAGACGCGTACCATCATTGTTTCTGTCCCACCCAATCATATCAATGAAACAATAACCACGTTCAATAGCTTTGATAAACAATTAAAATTCACTAGTGAAACAGAAATAGATGGAAAATTACCTTTTCTTGATATCTTAGTTATCAGAGGAACAAACAACGTTTTAATATTTGAGTATTATACTAAACCTACCAATTCAGGTAGATATTTGAATTTTCTTTCCAACCATTCATTGAAACATAAATTCAACACAGTCAATGCCATGAAACATCGCATCGAAAAAATTTCTGATCCCCAATTTTTAAATAAAAATTAAAAAATTCTTTTCAATACCTTATTAAACAATGGTTACCCCAAACAATTTTTACGTAAAATAATCTACACCAACACTTTAGATATAAACAATAGCTTTCATAATAATATTAACAATAATGTATCCCAAAATATTAATAACAATAACCAAGACAATGTCAATTTCAACAACTGCAATAACAATAATAACAACAACAATAGCTAACCGTCTAACAACATTAACAATTTAAATACCACCATGTACAAAAAAACTACCATTTATTCTGGGTTTAGCTCCGTTACGAGTAAGAGTTCTTAAACAACCTAGTATTGCCATTGCATTCGAGTATAACAATACCATTAACAACCTATTTACTAGAATAAAGAACTCTACCCGTAAATTATTAAACAGTAACTTAATTTACAAGATTGTCTGTAGCTGTCAGGCATCCTACATTGGTCAAACTTCCCAATGGTTGAGGAATCGTCTGACGCAACATAGAAGTGACTGCAGGATCAATTCTAACAAATGTGCATTAGCTAAACATGTTTATATAACAAAACATACTCCTGCATATGAAGAAATTAAAATATTAGACAAAGAGTCCAATTACAAAACCAGACTCTTTCTAGAATCGTACTATATTAACAATGAAGAACAATGTTTGAATAATAAACAAGATATAGAAGACACACACAGATTTTATTCTACTCTATACAGTTTGAATCACTTTAAATCTAATGCGCTTCATTAAGAGCTTTCTTTCATGATAATCACATAAACATTAAATCTACATCATCTACTTCAACCATACTAATCTTCCAACATATTATTTTTAAGACTCAATGTGTTACTAGATCTACATCCTGTTTCCTACTAAATGAACTTTATTAATAATTTTTGGTCAACGTAATAATATGTTAATTTTAAATTTTGACAGTTTTGCTACTTTTCAAATTTGACAAATATTGATTTTATACAGTAAGGAACGTTTCTATTATATTATGTTAGTTATATATTACAACACTTCTAATTGTAGATGCTTTTGACAAAGGCAAAAAGTTTTGCCGAAATGTTAAGCAGAAGAAATTAAATTTTGAATTTTACATTATTATTATTTGGACTTCATATCCAGTATACCACCCTCTTGTTACCAAAATATATATTATATATATATATATATATATATATATATATATATATATATATATATATATATATGTTGACGTTGCATTTAGTGTAATATTGCCATTTAATAAAATCATATTTATAAATGAGTGTGATATCGAATAGCACTGAAACACTATTTAGTCCAGGATACATTTGCTATATTATTATATTTACAGGTTCTAACAGCTCTTAGAGTATTTGCAAGTGGTAGTTATCAAATAGATATTGCATACAATAAATATTTATAATTATCGCAGCCATCAGTGTCACGATGTGTGCGAGAAGTAGTGGAGGCTCTAAATCGTCTTGAAGTTTTTCAGCAATTTGTGGTGTTTCTACAAAATATTGAGGAAGTAAATGTTGTAAGGAGGAGGCTTATATGCATCTGCAATGTATTTCTCCAATATTATGGATTTGACTTTTTAGATTTTATGAGGAGCACCATTGTACCCAAGTGGCAATTTGTCCTTCAAATATAGACGATTATGATTATCCTGAACATACAGGGTGTAACAAAATAAGTGTAAAACATTTCAGGTGGTGATTCCTCATTGTAAAAGAGATAGGGTCTTTCATATAAAGAAACTTTATTAGAGCATTCCTTGTTAAGATACAGCCCTTTAAATGGGGTACATAAAATTTGTTTTTCATTTTTTTTACAAACACTAAAAAAGTTACAAAATTGAAATTAAGGTGACATTTTTTACTATCAAAAATACACTTTGTAACGTGCATTTGTATAGTTTGAACATTTTACGCTCTACTCAATTCTTAAAATACATCGTTTTTGGATCGCTGTTTGTATAAAGTAAATACTTCCGCCTAGTTTTCAGATTGGTATGCAATTTGACTCGCGTGTATTAATTTTAAAAGATAGTTTAATTGTAAATTGGAATACTCGTAAATTACTTTCCAACTTATCATTAATAAATAAAACCGCTGTAATTAATATGTGAATATACGGGTCTAGATAAGAGACGATAAGCGGTTGTATAACAACGAGTAAAATAAACAGATTAGAGTGCAGAGTTGTAGTTCGTTCTTGGTAACTATATTCTAATGACATTGAAGAAAAGATGTTTTTATAGGCGAACGTGTTTGACGCGCTTGTTTACGGATTTACTGAGTGATTACCCGAGTTATGTATCCCCCAATTACATATATATATTGATGTATTGAATCTAATAGGAATTATTAGAAATTATTAAGTAAAAGTATAAGTTCAATGCAACATTGTAACACAAGGATAACCCAGAGAGGTTATCGACAGTTCATGAGAACGGAATGCAGCTTTGCATCCGTGAGGGCAGTGATACTGCAGGTGGCAGGTCACAGGCGGTCAACAGACCGCAATTACTTAGAATTAAGTTGTTACATTGTAATAAAGTGTACAATTAAAGAGAAACGCAGACATGAGATCTGCAAGTTCTCACAGCCGTGTGAGGGGCAGGTTATTATAAAAGGCCCGGGAGCTCAATGCCCGACAGTCAGTCTTCAAACTCCATACTTCGTTGTTTGAGCTACTCATCAGTACAATTAAATTATTTTTATTAATGTTATTATGAACCAGCTATTCCAAATTTCAATGTAATTTCTGTTTAACTTAGTAATAAAAATGTGTTAATGTTTCAAAGTGTTTTTAAAAAACCAGCTCCAAAGGCCCGAACTTTAACTCGCGTGCTTTCCTAATTGTGTTTTGAGTTGTAGTTTTGTTCTTCGTGCCTATAAATTAATTACGTTAAAAATACTGCTTTTCCTTTGCGTTGACAATAGTGAGAATTACTGCGGTAACAATTTTCAAATTGTTCATAAACAAGCACGATTTTAGTTGTTTTACTTGTGAGATAAACGTTGTATTTTAACTGTATAAAGTGTAGTTCTGATTACTTTTTAAGGAAGTATGCTTTTAGATGTAACGTGTTTGATTGACGAACGTGTTTTAGTGATGCGCGAGTTATGTATCCCCAATTACCTATATATATTGATGTACTGAATCTAATATGAATTATTAGAAATTATTAAGTAAAAGTATAAGTTCAATGCAACATTGTAACACAAGGATAACCCAGAGAGGTTATCGACAGTTCATGAGAACGGAATGCAGCTTTGCATCCGTGAGGGCAGTGATACTGCAGGTGGCAGGTCACAGGCGGTCAACATACCGCAGTTACTTAGAATTAAGTTGTTACATTGTAATAAAGTGTACAATTAAAGAGAAACGCAGACATGAGATCTGCAAGTTCTCACAGCCGTGTGAATGGCAGGTTATTATAAAAGCCCGGGAGCTCAATGCCCGGCAGTCAGTCTTCAAACTCCATACTTCGTTGTTTGAGCTACTCATCAGTACAATTAAATTATTTTTATTAATGTTATTATGAACCAGCTATTCCAAATTTCAATGTAATTTCTGTTTAACTTAGTAATAAAAATGTGTTAAAGTTTCAAAGTGTTTTTAAAAAACCAGCTCCAAAGGCCCGAACTTTAACTCGCGTTACTCTACTAATTGTTTTTTTGTTGTTTTTCTGTTGTAAATAAAAGTAGTAGAACTTGTTGTACTCGACCTGCACGTGCGTTTTACGGAACTTTGATTTAGTGATACGCGTTGCTTTACTAACTGTGTTTTTTTTAGTTGATTTGTCTTTTTATATTTGAGCAGTGTGTGCGATCTAGTTTTCGTGGTCCTTTTGTTATCAGAGTAGTGCATACTGTGGATTATCCAAATACAGTTCTAAGCTTGAGAGCTTCCAAAACAAATGATGATACAGTTGTAGCAGGTTTAGTAGAAAAAGGTTACTTCTTATACTTCAGTTGCAAGGAAGCGTTGCTGAAGGACTTTTGTAAGTTGAACTATTTCCTACTTAGTATTACTTTAAATATCTACCCGTTGTTTTGCCATATCTTCGTCGTTCTGAGACCTTTTACAATAGAACTGCATGCTTTAAAAAAAAGGAAGAAAAAAAAACCAATACTACTAAATTACTCATACCAATTGTGTCTTACCTATTTATTTACTGAATTACTCATATCAATTGTGTCTTACCTATTTATTTTTTTTAACATTTTGTCTGATTTATGTTTAATTGGTGTGTGAGGACACGTTTCTGCTACTCCCCAATATTACCTCACTTTGTACTAAACATTTTTCTGTATTGCTTTTACTGTTGTTATATTATATAGTTTATCTAAACAGTTTCTTTTATTTACATTCTACAAAGTACTGAATAACTTAGACGTTTCATTGCTGCTATGCTTATTCTTTTTTTTTCAGGTTTGCTTAACTAATTAATTTTATTGCAGGTATTATCACTAACTCCTTACGGCCGCGTACATGGTATGTTGGTCTGCTTTCTACACCCCCCCCCCTACTCTCCGATTGAGCCCGGTTATTTTTTTTTCTTTGGTTATCTTTGTCATTTCTTTGATTGTCTTTGTATTACGTAACGTAACATTTTTGGCGCCAACGTGGCCGCCACAAAAAAAAACGTAACAACTTACTCAGTAATTTATTTGGTTTACCCTATGGTTGTAAGGGGTGGAAAACGCAACCCCTAAAATTTATTTCCAATGTAACTTTTTGTCTTATTATTTGTTTGCCATTTAAAAAGTTATTTCCAATAGCTTTATTTCATTCTAAACAAAAACTGTCTCTTGAATTCTTTGCCCAAAATTAACCAGTTCGCAAAAAAAATTATTTTACAAACAACTACAGAAATACATCGCCATACGACGAAAATGCGAAACTAATTTATCTAGTAGGCCGCTATTAGTGATAGTGTCAAATAAATTTTATCACGCTGTCAGTTTGTAAATTTTTGAAATTGAATTAATAATTGTGTGGCGTGGTTCTGTTCTTAATTTGTTAGTTTAATAATTCACTTGTTATTAAAATGGCATACACAAATGCGGGAATGGCTGATATGCATTACGTTTAGGATCTGACGCAGGGTAATGGGTTAGAAGTTTGTAGAAGGTATGCTGAAATGTATCCTCAACGGCAGCTTCCTTCGCATAGAATATTTGTCTAACTTCATCAACGATTACGAGAATATGGTTCATTCGAAAAAAAACGCAGGATTGTGGTCGCCATCGAGAAGTTAGGCACCACAGCTTGAAAAACCAATACTTAATTTGATTGAAGAACAACCAACTAGCAGAACTAGAAAGATTGCTTTCGAGTTAAATGTTGATCATATGACGGTATTTCGAATTTTAAAGGAACAATTCTTACACCCCTACCATCAACAACGAGTACAGGCACTGTTACCACCAAATACATGCTGGAAATGATTAGAAGAAATCCTTCACAAACGAATGTACTTTTTCTCGGGACAAGATTATTAATTTTCATAATAACCACATATGGGCTGATGAAAACCTTCACGCTATTGTCCAAGCTAACCACCAAGAACATTTTTATCTTAACGTGTGGGTCGGAGTTATTGGGGATTATTTAATTGGCCCTCATTTTCTACCTCTTCGATTAAATGGTGAGGCATACACTCAATTTTTAAGAGAAGTGCATCCAGTACTGCTGGAGGAAGTTCCTTGTGGTATCCGAAGAGTTATGTTTTTTATTCATGATAGAGCTCCCGCCCATTTTAGTCAAGCAGCACGTCAGCATTTAACTCAAACATATCCAAATCATTGGATAGGTCGAGGAGAACCACAGAATTGGCCCGCTCGATCCCCGGATTTGAATCCTCTCGATTTCTCTACTTGGGGCCATTTACAAAGTTTGGTTTATCCTACCCCTGTTCGCGATGTAGAGGACTTAAGAAACCGCATCATCGATGTGTGCACACACCAACAAGCCAAAGAACTCACAAGAGAGTTAAATGGCCATCGTAGCGACACTGAGAGTGTCACGTTTCCGCTTCTGTAGTTGATGTGTGCAGGGTAATTAAAGAGACTCCAGGAATATTTGAGCGAATACGTGACTCAATGCGCCGACGTCTAGACGCATGTGTATTGACTGAAGGTGGATATATTGATCATTTACTATGATTTCTACATGTTGTATGTTTTGTTATTAATAAATTAGTTTTGTTTATTCATCTTTAATCATACTTTGATGCAGGTAGTAACTACAAAATAACAATAATAATCCAGTTCGCATATATGACGTATCTCTGTTTGTAAAATAATTTTTTTCTGTGAACTGGTTAATTTTGGGCAAGAAATTCAAGAGACATTTTTTGTTTAGAATGAAATAAGCTATTGGAAATAAATTTTTAAATGGCAAACCAATAATAAGACCAAAAGGTACCTTGGAAATAAATTTTAGGGGTTACGTTTTCCACCCCTTACGACCATGGCGTAAACCAAATAAATTACTGAGTAAATGTATTTTTGATAGTAAAAAATTTCACCTTAATTTCAATTTTGTAACTTTTTTAGTGTTTGTAAAAAAAATTAAGAACAAATTTTATGTACCCTTTTAAGGGGCTGTATCTAAACAGGGGATGCTCAAATGAAGTCTCTTTATATGAACGACCCTATCTCTTTTACGATGAGGAATCGCCCCCTGAAATGTTTTACACTTATTTTGTTACACCCTGTATATATGAAAGTTGGTAAGGATATCGTTCGATGAATGTGCAATTGGTAATTACATTATTATAATCGATACTACATTAACCCGATAGCAAAATTTATGTGTGTACTGTAGTGGTGTGATGTCAATTTAAGAATCCTACATATCAATTCAACATATCCTGGAAGCAGCAATGATGCATTTATTTGGAACAATTCCAATTTACAAGAAATAATACAACATATGCATGACAATGGGGCCTCGGACCATTTTTTGCTTGCTAATATTTATTGATATATGTAACAAAAATAATTAATTATTCATATTAGGCGATTCTGGATATCCATTGAGATCTTGGCTATTGACTCTACTGGAAAATGAACCAATACCCAATTCGCCAGAGCATCATTATAATGTAGACCATAAAAAATAAGAAGCACACTTGAAAGATGCAATGAGGTGTTTAGGACAAGATTTCAATGCTTACTAAAACATCGAGTATTACACTATTCGCCAGAAGTGGCTTCTAAAATTATTAGTGCCTGTGCTGTATTACATAATCTATGTATTGTGCACGACATTGAAGAACCCGAAGCAGAGGAGGAATTAGACGAAGATGATTTTGGTAAATTTGTTTATCAACATCTAATTGCACTGCTCTTACTCACATCGATTTAAATTAACTGTCTAATCAAAACTGTAAAAGCTGAATTGTAATACATCATTTGTTATATGATTTTATTTTATTAAATTGACATTATAATAACTTTATTATTGTGAAGATAAAAGTATTAAGTTATTCTTCTTTTATTTACTTATTTATTATTATTATGGATCTTCACCAAGTCAACGCTGATTACATTAATATGTTACATACGGCAAGTACAGTCAAGCAAATCAGCATTTTTAAGAAACCAAAATTGAAACAAAAAGTGGCGGGACAACATATATGGTTCAATGAAAGATGCAGGAAATGGAACATCACTCCAAATTACATTTCAATTAAAACCGCATGTACTAACGCTTCAGCGACCAAAGCAATTAAGATAGCGCAAAAATGGTGGTTAAAGTACGAAATACGTAAATGGTATAAGGTGAGAGATACTGTTAGTTCATATTTATGTTATCTTTATTCAGAACTCGTGTTTAAACTTCACCATGTGGAACTAGAACTTGTATTGGATGATATTTACTTACATTGTAGTGAAATCATATATCAGATGCGTTTAAAACATTTAAAAAAGCTTGAGATTTTACAAAAATCTAACTTAGCTGTTGAGAAAGTTATTTATAAACATAATCTAGACGATATTAGATTCTACAAACGTGTTGACAATAGAACTAACATTAAATTTACCAAGGAAGAATCTAGTTTACTCGAAAAAGGTTTTAAATATTGTATTAACAACAATGTTAGAAGGCAGGAGGTGTACAATTTATGCGCTGATATTGAGATAGCATTAAATAACAACGTTACGGATAAACACATTGTTACAAAATGTTTGCAAGATAATAAGAATAAAATTAAAATTAATCGTAGAATTAATAATGAACACCACGTTCTACAATCAGTTCGGCGTAAAATCATTAATAATGAATTAACTATCACAAAAGCAGATAAGGGTAACAGTATTGTTATTATGAAGAAAAACGAGTATATGGAGAAAATTACTGAATTCATCGACGGTAACAAATTTAGTTTGTTGCCTAAAGACCCTACTAATAATTATCAAGCCAACGTTAAAACCACTATTAACGAATGTAAAACAATTGTAGGGAAAAATGTTAATAAATTCCGCGTAATGAATCCAAGTTGCCCACGTTTGTATGGCCTTTTAAAAATCCATAAGCCTACGGCACCTATTAGACCAGTGGTAGCATACATCAATGCACCTACATCTAAAATAGCGGTACATTGGAATAATGAATACAAAGCTATTACAAATTTTAGTCCTAAATTTGCAATACAGAATTCAGTACAACTCGTAAACAAACTAAAAGATGTGATTATACCTAACAACGCGAAGTTTGTGTCATTTGATATCACTTCACTATTTACCTGCATTCCTACGCTTGAAGTAATTAATATCGTACATGAAACTCTGATGGATAATAAACTGGATCAGAATATCATTAAAGAGTATATGGACATATTACGTATTTGTATACAACAAAATTACTTTACAACGAACGGTAAGTTCTACAAACAAACAGAGGGGCTGGCTATGGGTTCGCCCCTAAGTCCTTTGTTGGCAGAGATTTATATGGATCGCTTCGAGAAAGATTTAATGAAATCAGGTAATACCTTGGTAACCCACATTTTATATTGGTATAGATATGTTGACGATATATTATGTTTATGGGGAGGTACAAATAGGCAATTGACACAATTTCTAACATATTTAAACTCTCGACACGTATCAATACAATTCACGATGGAGACAGAGGAAGATCATAATATTAATTTTTTTAGATTTGAATATCAGTAATGTACACAATAAGCACTCTTTTAAAATATTTCGAAAACCTACCTATACGGACGCTATTATACCCTTTTCATCTAGACATCCCATTAGTCATAAACTTGCATCTTTTAACTCGATGCTTCACAGACTTGTTAATATACCTATGAACGCCGATAATTTTACGAAAGAGCTAGATACAATAACTAAAATAGCTTTGAATAACGGATATAAACCTGAATTAATTACTAAACTCCTAAGAAAACATGAGAACAATAGGGTTAGAAACTTGATCTATCCTAAGGTTGTACCAACCTTAGAAATGAGATATTGTAAACTGCTATATATAGGTAAATTATCCATGGTTATTTCGAATAAGATATTTAATAAATGTAAAGACAAAAAGCCTACATTTTACACTAGGTCGTCAATAGGATCGATGATTAAAAATTGTAAGCCAAAAATGGACAAACTCCATCAAACTGGGGTATATAAATTAAAATGTAATACTTGTAATAGTTTTTATATTGGACAAACTGGCACCAGCTTTAAACTACGATTTGACCAACACAAACGTGATATTGGTAAAAATATGGCTTCTAGTGCATTCGCTAGACATTTAAATGACAATAATCATACTTGTGATTTTAATTCAAATTTTGAAATCCTTCACGTTTTAAATAAAGGTAAGAAGCTGGACAGTTTGGAAAATATAGAAATTAAGAAGGCGTTGGCACTTGGACAAAATATTGTTAATGATACTACATTTATAAATGCGTCTCCAATAATTGACTTTGCTTCAAGATTGTAACCTGTTTATCCCTCTCTACATGTGATTAGCTTTTATATATATTTTAGCTCAATTTTAGTTTTCTGTAAGACTTGAGAATGACTTAATAGTCGAAAGCGCTCGTCGTATTTTATTTTATTAAATTGACATTATAATAACTTTATTATTGTGAAGATAAAAGTATTAAGTTATTCTTCTTTTATTTACTTATTTATTATTATTATGGATCTTCACCAAGTCAACGCTGATTACATTAATATGTTTGTTATATGATCAATATTTTGGTGGTCTATGTGTAATTTTTAAATGCACAAACAACGAAAATATTTTACAGTGTTCTCTAACGTTTTATAAATATATATTTCTCTTTACAGGTATTATTAATCAGATTGATGGTAATCCTGATGTAATTGGAGGAATTAATCCTGAACTTGCTGCAGGTAGACGGGTCCGTCGAAAAGTGATAAAAACTTTTTCATAAACAACTATTAACCACTTGTATACATATATAATTGTATTATGATTAAAAAAACATAAATTATCAAACATGTATAATATCAAAATAATTTTAATCTCAATTATAATTCTTATATTTCGAATTATTTGCAACAGCATTTGTAACCCGCCCTAGTGCTTCTACATGGCGTTCTTTAAGAGTGTGCACTTGACTCATTAGCTCCAATTTGTTACTGTAGTAATTTTTATTAATTGCTAATCTTTTGTGCAAATACCCTTTCTAATACCCCGCTACTGTTAATGTGTGTTTCAACTTATTCATTCCCTTTTTGGAATTTATCTACGCACAGTCACTTTAGAAATGGGAGTGTCCTTTAACGGATTCGAGGATTTTGTTACAACTTCACTCTCTTCTTGGTACGCCGTTTCAAGTGTTTCTCTTGGAGCCGACTCTCGAAAAATTTCCATTTTATCTACAACATTTTAAAAACCAATTCAAAATTTTTAATTCATTAATCGTGGGCAATCATACCATAAACAAAAATAACGTACGGTGTAGAAATATTTACTTTTACTTTAGACTAGGATATTATGGCCTTCAATGGCAAAGGTCCAATAATACTTTGAATATCTTCTTCTATTTTGAATAATCCATCCTCTATATATGGCCCACCTCCAGTTCCTCTACGATGATTAATCTTTTTACTAACTTTTGTTTTAGTGCGGGACTTTAAGTTCAACCAAGACTAAAAATTAAGAAAATAAGGATTAAATCTTATTGTTAAATACTTTACGATTGGAATAATGCTATACTTTTCTCCGCTCCTGACATGCTTTCTGTGCGCCGTTAGGGATGCTATTTAAAATAATGGTAACTTTTTCCAAAGGTTCTCTGAATCTTTAAAAGTAAAATCATTTGAAAATTTGCCACTCGTTAATTTTTGATGTTACTTTAAAAACTCTATCAGTGCCGTTCATTGGCGTTCTGGCGGATTACAACCCTCCTTACCACTCGGCTTACTCATCTTGCTAAATCACTTTAATGTTAGATTAGAATAAAATCGCAAGAAATACGAACAACGGAATAAATATTAATGCAAATCAAATAACGTAATGATCAAAAATTTTAAGTTAGGTTATTTGGTAATAGAAAGAAATAAAATTATATGTTAGCATGGTAAAGATAATTCGAGCGCAATGTTGACTCATGTAACACAAGTACATACTATGTACGTACGGTGTACGAAATTTTCTGGACATGAGTATGTTCCATGTACATACAATTATGTACAATGTATGTACAGTGGACATACATAGTACGTTACTTTGACACTGCTTTGTATATAAAAAGTACGTACAACATTGTACATAGTAAGTACGTACACCATTGTACATACTCTGTATGTACAATGCCGTATGTACATATTACATACATTAGTGTATGTACATATTACATACATTGGTGTACATACATATTACGTATGTTGGTGTATGTACATATTACATACGCTGCTGTATGTACATACTACATACGTTGCTGTATGTACATAGTACATTACTTTGACACTATATTTGTACATGAAAAGTATGTACAACATTGTACGTACTATGTACATTAAACAATGTACGTACATTGGTGTATGTACATAGTACATTATTTCGTATGTAAAAAGTTCATTCATCAGTGTACATACTATATACGTACACCAATGTGTGTACATATTATGTACATTGGTGTAGGTATATAGTATGCTAGTTTAGTACTTCTCTGAACGTAAAAAGTACATAGAACAAAAATATATCACTGTTGCCACAAATTTCTGCAATACCCTGTGTGACTTCTGTATGGAATTCTAAAAGCTAGAGTTCACACTTTTGTTTAACGCATTTTTTTGTATCTAGAATAAAAACAACTTAGATAAAGGGGGTCCATTACTAACAACCCCTGTACATACTAGGTACATTTCTGTCTTATATACACATTCAATAAATAGTACAACATTAACACTGTTAATGAAGTACATAAGCGGAAATTATTTGAAGATACAGTAAAAACTCGATTATCCGGCCCTCAGTTATACGGATTCGCGATTATCCGGACTACCAACCACGACCAATATACGTAATACATATCTACAAGTCGAATTTATGCAAGCATGAACGTGAACTGGCATTAATCCCACCCGCGCTCCGCAGAGTGCGCTCCCCACGCGTATATGTACAATGTTGAAAAATGTATCTCTTACCACTTTTTTAATAAACATTGATTTTCGTTAATATGTATTTGTTGTTTTTGAATAACACTATTGTACATATGTATGTACTACATATGTATGCATAAAGCCCGCTTTTCTTCATACATTCGATTATCCGGATTTTCGAGTATCCGGATGCCTAACGACAACAATTAGTCCGGTTAATCGAGTTTCTACTGTATGTTTTATTACAGCTCGACAACACGATGATACATTCAGTTCAAAAAGTGATCTATTTTATTAAAATTAATTTGAATTCCTTAATTTTGCCTTTGCTCTCTCAGTACATCTGCGTATCCACTTTTGAATGTTCAGTTCTACTTCCTTCTTTGTGGAATTTTTAAATATTTGCAACGAAGCTTCTACATGGAACGTTAGTTTATTTTCATACTTTAATCATTAATAATAGATACTTACGCATGAGTAGTTCATGCAGTTTTAAACTACAAAAGGATTTCTTTTTACGCCTGCCTTCATAACTATATTCTTTGCCACATAAATTATTTGTTATTAGTTTCTGCGTTGACCTAACAATAAATTCATATATAGTGCTACCTCCCAAATGCGACATTTCTTTAACCTACAACAGAAGTATATATCTTGTATAGAAATGCCCAATATAATAGTTCAAGTAATAACTTAAATATTAAAAACCTACTGCAAGATTCATTTGATTTTCTAAATAGTTTTCTAACAATTCTATATCCTCTAGTGTATCAGCAGGTACATTTTGAATTTCAGCAAATAAAGAATGAGTGGTAGCATATTCAGGTGCATTTACTGGAGCTAGACCTTTTTCTAAATCGGAGATACGATCACTTATATGATTTATTGCTACATGTAAGATATTTTGCTTACGAATTATAGTTTCAAGATATTCTAAAAAATGTTAAAACATTAATAGTAAAAGTATAAAAATAAGTAACTTACTCATAATTTTTACGGACTGGTTATCCACTTCACTTGCTGTATTACTGTTATCAACGGTTTTAATTGATAGATTTTCTTGAATCATAAGGTTTTCAGAAGATAACGATACTTGATTTAATACACTTCGACGGTGAAGCAATGATTTATGCTTAAGTAGGTTATCACTGATGCCAGTTACAGTTGCGACTGACACATTTGTCCCATTTGATTCTATAACAGACACAATGACAAAAGGGCATCTCAAAAGCATCCACTTACCTTTAGGTTTAAGTCTGTATTGAGGTGGTTGAGGTAAGCTACTATCCTCCTCTTCCTCAATTGATGAAAAGCTGTATGTTTTCTTGAATATCTTCCTTTTTTTGATGACATTGTATATTTTAGATCATGTTTTCCATCAGAATCCAAGTCTGATGTTATTATGGCTAAATTGGATTTTTTAGTAGCTTCTTTATAAGTTTCTAGAATTTATAACAATGAAGCAACTGTTATTACCTAACCTAAGCATACCAAAGACATTATTTCGGAATTTAATACGTGGAAAAAGTTGCCAACTTTCAGTATTAGGTGATTCGTGTTTTTCTATAGCAGCACGAATTTGTTGTTTATTGTTATAAGGAGGCCTGTAACATTGGTTCCCATTTAGCATCGATGATGTTGGTACTGCGGACACAGAATCTTCTTCTGGAAACTTAACAACAGACCAAGTAGCTTCTGATACTTCATCCATAATTGAGTTCTCTTTTGATGCGAATTATAATTAACAATTGGAATACAATCTAGTTCTTTAAAGTTCATTGTATGACAGTTCAAATATGCATACAGAATTTTTAATGACACTATAGGCGAGGCTAGTTCTACACTTATACGATAACAATTCTAATAACAGCTAATAACATTTGTTAATACTATTAAACGATATGAGATTTACTTTAAAACATTACAAAAACAGCTATTTCCGAGTTTGTATTGAACTTTTGACTACTCGCACATTACTAAAGGAATTTCAAGAATATTCGCAATGTCTTAAAGGCATAACAACAAATTTGTCACCATACACCATTTTAAAAAAAATTTAAATTTAATTTCATCCACATTCCAGATTTGTAAATCGAGCATTAAATCATTGACAATATAAATATTCAATGCAGATGAAGGACATGGTTGTAAATATAGGTCTTCTTTAAAATTGAACTTTCTACCAATTATATACAACTCACAGCATCCACTATCGTTTTTAGTAACAACTTTTTCAATGCATACAATACTGTTGTCCTTTAACCCACAACAGTTATTTCCTTCATTTATCTTCAAAACAAAATTTTGAAAACAAACTTCTTGATATTGATCGATAAAGTTATGAAATTGTAACAATGGGCCATTATTATGCTTCTTAAAAGGTTGTGGGCAGATTCCTATGTTGCTTTTATTGTTTGATTTAATGTTACAGCTATCCTTTTCTAAAATACGCTTAATAATCTGTTGCAAAGGATAACTGCCAGTGCGAATTAGTGATTTTAAAAATTGTAAATAATTTGTTAGGCTCCCTTCCTGTCAGCGTACTTAAATTGCATGTTCTTTGGATCGCCGTTTGTATAAAGTGAATACTTCAGAATAGTTTCAGATTTGTATGCAAGTTAACTCGTGTGTATTAATTTAAAGGTAGATTAATTGAAGACTGATTTTCATTAATAAATAATTTGCAAGGAATGAATTTTAAACAGCTTGTAATTAATTATTAGATATGATTGCTGCATTTACTTTTTAGATGTTAAAATAATTGTTATTATCGAAGTCGAAATAATAGACGATCAGAGGTTATGGGTAACAACTATTTTATATAAACAGATTTGCAGTGAAGTGAAAGTTCGTGATAATGTTAATTAGTCGGTACCTTATTGCAATAAACCGTCGAGTTATACATTATCACTATAGCGTGTAATAACTTCTTATAATACCCAATCCTAAAGACTCGTGGAAATAATGGATCGTACTTATTTGATAAAGCTTTCTTCAAGTTTCTAATCAAACTTGTGTGTTGGATAACGCTGTCATTGGATTTAATTCTTGCAAACAACGATTTCAATTTGATTCTGCAGCTGGTGCTTTTAATATATTTTCTGGATTGCTCATTTTATTACTACAAAAGCGACGCATATTTGTTGTTTACAAGAAGTGGATATCTGGGGTGCATCGATAAGGTCTTCCGCGCTTATCAACAGTAATAAGATTCCTATTTTAGCTCTTTGACAGAGGCCTAATGATTTTCCTACGGTAGGCCAGATCGCTTTTTATGAATGGCCTGACTAATCTTTGGACTTAGATTACTGTTCTGGAGTGTAGACTGCCGTTACAATTACGATAGCAGCATGGATGTTACCGATCACCGTGGTGTTGCTGTATTGATCCACCTCCAATAGCTTGCCAGATATATACTCTGACCCATAGAGGTATGTGCATAGCAAGTAATAAACCCAACTTGCATGGACATACGAACTAAGCATTTTCTTTTTGTTTAATAAAAACCCACTCTGTAATTAGCTGTGCTAGTGTTCCTTGTTATGCTAAAATGTTCTTTTTACTAACCATATTTTTTTTTAAATATTTGAACATAAATTTGAAAAATCAGTTCTACTGGACTACTCCTATCAATTGTGCTATAATTTTGTTTGATTTATGTTTAATTGGTGGGTGAGGAAACGTTTCTGCTACTCCCCAATATTACCTTACTTTATAATAACAGTTTTTGTAATGCCTTTATCGTTATTATATTATATAGATTATCCCAAACAGTTTTGTTTACATTTTACAGAGTACGGAATAATTTATGCTTGATCAGCATACAATTCTTATTATTTTATTGCAGGTTGGCCTGACTATTTTTATTACAGGTATGGTCACTAATTCCCTACAGCCGCGTACATGATATGTGAGTCTGCTTTCTACACCCCCCCCCCCCCATTCTCCGATTGAGCCCGGTCATTGCGTTGATTTTCTTTGTGTTACGCACGGCTACGAGCCAACGTAACAAATTCTCAAACGGAAACCCAGAAAACTTCTGTAAAACACCAAAATTTTGGCAGTCCTTATACAAATGCAATAAGTTGTGAACGTTATGTGATACTTGGTCTTTACCATACAAAATAATAAATGTATCTACAAAATACATCAACAAATCATTAGCATAGCTTCCTTGAGAGACCAAATAATCCTCCGCTACTAAAATAGTTATAGCAATATGCAAACTTAAAAAGTTCACATAGCGATCTCTTGATAAAATAGATTTTAATACAATTGGACCTGTGTAAAGTAGGAACTGGCGAAACTCTGTAGCTTTGAAACGTCTTAGATCATTTAATGATCTTGGTTTTTGAACAAACTCACAAGGTGTACTAACTCGCAACGATTCTAAATTTTTTTGTTATTCTTAATATTTCATTACATGACAATTTTGAATTAGGTTTACCATATGCCCACAAAAATAACATTTTTCGCATAACGCCTAAGCATACCAAATGCATGTAGTCCAATGGAATATCCTGTATCATGTCAAAATTTGGTATATTTTCTAGAATCGAAGTACCTGTATGATGGTCCTTATCTTTTTTTGTTCGAAACCCTATACTATTTCGACGTAACACAGTGTCAGAAGAATAGAAACACATGCGGTTATTAATAAATTCTCCTTCGATTCGGCACTTTGAACAAGAATTGTATCCGTTATGTCCTTTAGTAAAACTCACAAATGATTTGGCTGGCACATCACAAATAAGAGCTTTAAGTCGAATGGTATCCTACGATTATCGTGTTCAAAACCTTCATTTGTGTAACAGATACAATCATTCACAAAGTCTTGAAGTAAAGCATTCGCATCTGAGGGTTTTTCATAACCATGATATAATCCAATTATTTCCACAACAGATGGATTATCTAATAAATTACATGTAATGCTGTAAAATTGACTGCCGGAACTTTTACTTAAAGGAAGACCATCTATGTTGAGACCAATTTTAATGCAGTCAAGTTCATTAAATTCAAATTTGTCCAGCAATTTATTAACAGCTACATTTAAACCAAAATAGTAATACTTTCCAGGGGTCATGTCTTTTATAGTAATGGTTCTAGGGGTATTTAATAAAGTTCTAGAATCTATAGGTAAAATTTTTGTCAAACCTCTGAAGCAACTGTAATAATAGCTATTTAAAGCAACTTGTTCAATACGAAAAGTTGCAGCCCATTTTGCAAGTGAGAATGAAAAGTCGTTTGTTGTAGAATTTGGTACATAAGGTTGTTGTAAGAACTTTTTTGCCTCACCTCCTTCATCTAAATGATCACTTACATTACTGCCACTGGAGATTAAGCTACAACTTGAATCGGGTCGAGTGTTTGGTAAATTATTGGTATAATCTGTCGGAGCTTTACTAATTGCACAATGTGTAGCATTATTATTAGTAGCGTTCACACTAATATTAAAAGCTGTTACACTTATTTCACTGGGTTTATAGAGTCAATCATAAGCGTTGATAATTGTTGAGCTTTTCGGTAATAGGTACGAGATAACTTATTACACTTTGGCATTTTAAAAATATTACCGTATTTTGTGAAAACATTAAACAACTCTGCCCAACCGTTAATATTCACTAAGAACACAATTGGTTTTGCTGACGGCAATTGTAACGTTTTAAATATTATTGTGCGTATTTATACGCATTTAGACGTGTTAAACTATAGGCGATAAAAGTATTGTTGTATATGTAAATAAAGTAATATATTAGGTATATACTTACCATATAAACTTTTGAATTTTAGAATGTAAAAAAGACAGGCGTATGTACGTACATCATTGTACGTACCATGTATGTTAATTTTACGCACATGGTAAGTACATACATCATTGTACGTACCATGTATGTAAATATTTCACAAGGTATGTACGTACATCATTGTACTTACCATGTATGTACATATTAAGTACATGGTATGTACGTACATCATTGTACTTACCATGTATATACAAATTAAGTACATGGTATGTACGTACATCATTGTACGTACCATGTATGTTAATTTTACGCACATGGTAAGTACGTACATCATTGTACGTACCATGTATGTATATAATGCACATTGTATGTACGTACCATGAATGTACATATTAAGTACATGTACGTGTACGTAAAATGTACCAAAAATGTACGTACACTGTACGTAGTGTGCTACATGGGGACAAATGTCTATAGTGTGTTCGAAGCGGTAGGGTTTATGAAGAGTGCGGAGAATACCAACCAATTAAGCTGTTCGTATATAAGCTGTTCGAATACATACGAATGCGAATGTTTACGAACGAAGTTGAAAAAAGCACCCCAGACGATGTAATATTCGTATGCAGATACACATCCGCTCGCTCAAGAATCGAGTTTGTATCTTTTCGGACGAAGTGATCACTTTTCGTATACGAAAATAATTTGAAAACTGCACCCCTGATACTTAGTTACCGTAAATGAAATAATAACAATATTTTAAACCACGATAATAGTCACGTTATCGGATATTCCACGCCTTGCAAGTTATAACCATGATAGACATTATTTTGCGCAAGATTGAAGCCATCAGGACAGTATAATATTATAAACCGTATCTATAAACGATTTTAACAAACGCAAGACAACTAACATCTTTATAGTGCGAAATCCGCTAATTCTCCTAAAAGAAAATATTGAGCACCACACTCAGGGTTGATATGAAACATAAATGAAGCAAAGGACATTTGTATTAATTAGTGATACTTAGTTGATAAATCTCGACAATTGCGTAAAAATACGGCGGCACATGATGCAATCCCACACTAACGAACGTCCATTTGCATGCAAATTGTGTAATTATACCGCTTCAGCAAAACGTCGTTTACAAGAACATCTTCGGACGCATACTAACGAACGTCCGTACGCATGCTATTTGTGTAATTATACCACATTACAAAAAAGTAATTTACAAACACATTTTCGATCGCATACTAACGAACGTCCGTTCGCATGCAATTTGTGTAATCATACTACGTTATACAAAAGTGGGTTAAGAATACATTTGATATCGCATACTATTGAACGTCCGTTCGGGTGCAATTTGTGTAATTATACCACATCACAAAAAGGGAAATTACAAACACATTTTCGATCGCATACTAACGAACGTCCGTACGCATGCTATTTGTGTAATTATACCACATTACAAAAAAGTAATTTACAAACACATCTTCGGACGCACACTAACGAACGTCCGTTCGCATGCAATTTCTGTAATCATACTACGTTATACAAAAGTGGGTTAAGAATACATTTGATATCGCATACTATTGAACGTCCGTTCGGGTGCAATTTGTGTAATTATACCACATCACAAAAAGGGAAATTACAAACACATTTTCGATCGCATACTAACGAACGTCCATTCGCTTGCAAACTGTGTAATTATACCGCTTCAGCAAAACGTCGTTTACAAGAACATCTTCGGACGCATACTAACGAACGTCCGTACGCATGCTATTTGTGTAATTATACCACATTACAAAAAAGTAATTTACAAACACATTTTCGATCGCATACTAACGAACGTCCGTTCGCATGCAATTTGTGTAATCATACTACGTTATACAAAAGTGGGTTAAGAATACATTTGATGTCGCATACTAATGAACGTCCGTTTGGCTGCAATTTGTGTAATTATACCACATTACAAAAAGGGAAATTACAAACACATTTTCGATCGCATACTAACGAACGTCCATTCGCATGCAATTTGTGTAATTATACCGCTTCAACAAAAAGTCGTTTACTAGAACATCTTCGGACGCATACTAACGAACGTTCGTTCGCATGCAATTTGTGTAATCATACTACGTTATACAAAAGTGGGTTAAGAATACATTTGATGTCGCATACTAACGAACGTCCGTTCGCATGCAATTTCTGTAATCATACTACGTTATACAAAAGTGCGTTACGAGCACATTTGATGTCGCATACCAATGAACGCCCGTTCGCCTGCAATTTGTGTAATTATACTACGTCACGAAAAAATACATTAAAAAGACATTTTCGATCGCATACTAACGATCGTTCACTTTAATGCAATGTGTGTAATTATAGCACATCACAAAAAGATAATTTACAAAAACATTTGCTATCGCACACTAATCAACGTTCATTCGCATGCAATTTGTGTAATTATACAGATTCAAGAAAAAGTCGCTTACAAGATCATTTTCGGTTGCATACTAATGAACGTCCACTTACCTGCAAATTGTGCAATTACATTACGTTACGAAAAAGTGCATTACAATAACATTTTTGATGGCATGCCAACGCACGTCCATTCCAATGCAATTTGTGTAATTATAGCACATCACAAAAAGATAGTTTACAAAAACATTTACATTAATAAACGTCTATTCGCATGCATATTGTGAAATTATACCGCTTCGGAAAAAAGTCGTTTACAAGAACACTTTCGGTCTCATACTATTGAACGTCTATTTGCATGTAGTGTTTATGTGTGTGATTATATCGCATCACAAAAAAGTAATTTACAAAAAGAATATTGCTCGCATACTAACGAACGTCCATTGGCAACCAATTTGTGTAGCTATAGCTCATCACAAAAGGGTAATTTACAAAAACATTTACGATCGCATACTAACGAACGTCCATTCTCTTACAATTTGTGGTATTATGCTGCATCACATAAAAGTCATTTGAAAAAATATTTTCGATCACATATTAACGTACTTCCATTTGCATAAAATGTGTATAATTATAGCTTGACGCGAAAAAGTTATTTACACAAGCATGTGTAGTCGCATACTAATTAACGAGTATTGGTATATAATTTGTGTTAGTATTGTTATTTATATTAATGTAACTACTCTACCTTATAGGCAGCAGAGCCTCTATAAATTAAGAGGGGTTCTTGTCTATAATTTAAGCCCAGGTTAAAATGTATGGAAAACGGCTTTGAGTACAATAGGATCCTCTAAAGAGGTCTTACCTCAAAAGAATTTATAGAACTAGGCCTACATTAGAGCCTAGTCACTTTATCAAAAAAAAAATAAATTCCAAAAATATTAACAAGTTAAGATTATCCCTCAAAAAAATCTTATCAATACAATATCAGTGGTCTTTTTCTCTACACTCAAAAGTTTTATGAATTTGGTTGTTTGCTTTATAAAAAAATTATTGTTAACTTCAATGAAAGAAAACTTTGAAACAACTTAGTCTACTTTCTATTGGTTTAAAGAAATATACATACATACATCGTTTATACAAATTTACAAGTATCCATGTTTTGTATTCATCAAAATATAGTAATAGCCGAGTGTTATCTCTTATTAATTTTAGGTGCCTCAACAATTTTATTTATTAAACTTCTTGAAGAAGGATATTGAGTTTGTATTAATATGATACAACCTTTGCTAGTTACCGAAATAGGATCCTGTTTTGGCTTACAGAATTTAATAAACGAAATGACTTATTTCATATACGATTGGACTTGAATTTTTATAAAAATCTATTTCCTGTATGAATTGGCAATTTTCCGTATGGTATAACATAATCTGGATCATAATTATACTTCAAAAAAACTAGTTCGTGAAATGTGACAAACAAAAGTAGAATGTTACCTGTTTAGTTACAACAAATTCAAGTTTAACTTTTTAAAATTCTTAGGAAGTTATCTTTAAAGTATGCGTTCTTACGAACAATTATATTGCAAATTATGTTTATCACTCTCGAAAATGGTTTTTTAAAAATTTTTATTAGCGTGAGAACATTACAACACTGATGTCATACATAATCTAATCTCTAAGTCTAACGCTACCTCTATTTATACTACTTCCTTATCTAATGCATTTGAAATACATAACTCCTCCGGCCCTAAATGAGAACTATGGGGAACCAGAGTTCGAAAGTCCAGGAAAGTTCCTTGTCTCATGTTTTGTGCTATCTTCGTTTACATTTTTAGCTATTGACTTCTTAAAAAAATATCTATAAATTAAATACAATATCAGAAAAATAATAGTGACATACAAAATTATCGTATAAAAGCTAATATTCTTAAAATTGATTACAAGACTTTCTAATTTACTTAATTCTAGTTTTCCATTTTCCAAAACTCGATAGACCACATTTAATTCATTGAGATGTATCGGATCTATTTCTAAAGGTTTAAGGTCAAAGTTTGGCATTTTTGAATTATTCGCATAAACTTCTAAGCGTGGTAATACAATATTCTTATAACTAGAAATTTCATTAGCAAAAGTTTTTAACACTACTTCATCGATTGACACTTCACAAGAATCTTCAAGTTCTAGCAAATAGCTACCGTTTATAGGAATACTGTTTTTCACTTTTCCGCACTTGTGTATAACAACTAAATTATGAGGCACTACGATGATCCATTTGTTCTTCTCCAGTTTTTGAATCTTCTTTGTGGTTATCTTCACCGGTATTTGGTGACAATTACGTATATTATCGGCGTATCTTATTAATTCAATTTCGCATGGTGCTGTTGAAGTAATTTTTGATGTTTGTAATTGATGACAAATAAATTCTGCCTGAGTGACTTCATAACAATTTGTGTCAGAAAATGCATAGGTGTGGTCGTTTAACAAAAGGTATTTTGCACTAGGGATGATCATCTTAAAAGAAGTCTGATGTGGAGTAGGTAGTGGATACAAATGATAATAGATATAATCGTCCATTTCAACAATTGGTACTTTCAAAATAAACATTATACTGTTATCTTTACTGTAGCTTTTAATATTGATGATTTTTTCAAATAGCAACGTATTAAGTACTGTCATTTCGAATGGGAATTTCTTGCCTTGTAACTGTTTACTGGCTGTGGTTAGTTCAGAAAATAGTTCATGGGGTTCTACCATAGCATTATGAAAAATATTTAATTTAGAAAAAGTAATAGCAACTTCAATTCGTTCCGATAGATCATATAGAATCTGAAAATTTGTGGAAAATTGCAGAGCTAATCTTTCTAGAGCAAAATAATGAAAAGTTTCTACCTTGTCAATACTTAAATTTTTAATTTCTTTTGAAATCTCCTCGATTCGGGCTTTTAGAATATATTGATTGTGAGCTAATATTTTAGAATTATTTTTGAAATTCTGAAGGGAAGTTTGAAATAGATTATTTGATCATTAATTAAAGATTAAATTTTTTCTTGGTTATTAGTTAAAGATGAAATGGCATTGTCATATTTTTCTCCATCGTTATAATCTAAATTTCCGGTGAGAAACTTTAATGCTGTGCCTACACCGTTAAAAAGAGATCGTTTTTCTCGTTTATTCCAAAACGGATTTAATTGTATTAATTGTATCTCAATTTTATTTTCTAAAATTTGGACTGTGTGATACGAATTGTGAAATGATTGATTGAATTGGAATACATGTGGGGATAATGATAGTGTATTTTGAATTTGTTCATATTGAGCCTATAAAGTCAAAAAGCTTTTTGTAATATTAGCAATATCATAAATTTGAATAAATGTCCAAAAATCGGTTTTTATTTGGGCTGTGCCTAAACGAAGAGGAAGAAGTCCAGGGTTGTCGTCTAAATTGTAGAACTGGGCTGCAATTCGTCTTGTGACTGTGTAGAGGGCGAATCTGTAACAGGGGGTCTTTTTAGTTCTTTAATATGTATAATTTCTTTACTTAATGTAATTTCCTTATTTTTTTGTTTCTCTCTTGAAATCTCTACTATATTCTTATCTAATATTTTAGTAATTTTATACGGTCCTAAAAACACCTTATCTTTTTTGTTTCTCTTTTTAGGATTCTTCTTAAAAACTATTTGTTCTACCTTAAATTCTGGATTAGTATCTCCATTGGTATTTTTCTTATCTACTACTTTCTGTTTATTTTCGACTAATTTTGCATTTACTTTATTATATACGTGTTCTAATTTTTCTTTATGATTATTAACGTAGTCTGAATAAAAGTTAGGGTTAAAAGATTTCATTGGAGTCTCTCAATTTGTATGTCCAAACTTCAATTCAAAGGAGTATATTTTGTCGCACTGTGGATCGAGTTATTATAACCTATTATAGCATAGTCCATTAAATCGCTTTCTTTGGGGTAAATATCGCGTAAAAGTCTTAAGTGTTCAATTACTGTGGAATGTGTTTTTTCAACTATGGAGTTGGATTCGTGATGTCCGGATGTTGTGAAATGTACACTAATTTTGTGTAGTCCTAAAATTTCTTTAACTGTAGCGTTGTTAAATTCCGTTCCTTTATCTGTCACAATGGTTTGGGGTATACCGAAAGAAGTAAAATATTTTATAAGTGCTTGACTAATATTTATAGCCGTTTTTCCATTTATAGATAGAGTTTGAGCTAATTTTGTAAAAGCATCCACTAATGTTAAATAATTTTTCCCATCAAAAGTAAATACGTCCATATTTCGAATGGGCTTTTTGCCGTTTCCGTTAGCATTATTGGGGTATATGGGGTCTGTCTAGCGTATTTATTTCTTTGGCACAATGTACATTCATTGATAAAATTTGTTATACTAGTTTTCATATTTTTCCAGTAATAATTTTGTTTGAGTCTTTCATAGGTTTCGTTTATTCCTCGATGAGTCGTTTTACCTTCATGGTAGTTTCTAATTACTATTGTCTGCTCTTCGATATCCTTAAGTGTATTAATCAATTTGGTACATTTAATTAACTTTGGACCATTTTCAGAAAAATGCTGTTGATATACGTCATTGAAGTCATTATACAATTTGTCTTTGTTGAAATGTAAATAATAAGTGTTACTAGGGTCTGTGTACTGAATTAGAAAATCCAAAATTAGTTTGTCATTGGCAATTTCTGGAATTTTGACTTTTATAATTGTGGGGTCGCTTTCATTTTCTAACGTTACGTCCGTCTTGTAATACAAATTTGGGTAAACTAAAATCTGGCGTGGTTTGTTATTTATAATTTCGTCTAAAATAGCAATTCCTTTATTCGTGTTTCCATTAGAGTTAGAATGTTGAGTAGATATGTTGTCGTCGTCAGGAATATGTATTGTCCATGCAGGTTCAGGAGTGTTTAATTGAGGTTCTTCAGGTAATTCTGTTTGAAGTTGATTTTCGTCATGCGGTTCATGATCTAAACTTTTTAAAAATTCTGCTATATAGTCATTTATGTCACTTGGATTATTTGCAAGAGATCCTGTTTCTAAGGCATTGACTGGTATCCAGGATAAACAATCGGCATTAGTGTTACATTTTCCTTTCTTATAAAAAATTTCGTAGTCATACTCTAATAATTTTATCCTCCATCTTGTCAGTTTTGAGTTTGCGTCTTTTAAGTTGAAAAGCCATGTCAGTGGTTTGTGATCAGTATATATATAAAACTTTTGTCCAAATAAATACGGTCGAAAATGTTTGCATGCCCAAACAATTGCAAGTTCTTTTTCGATTGTCGAATACTTTGTTTCGGTTTCATTTAGTGTCCTAGATGCGTACGCTATTGGTCGGTCATTGGGTACGGTTTCTTGCGATAATATTGCTCCAATTGCATAGTTACTCGCGTTTGTAGTCAAAATAATTTTTTTTCCAAAGTCGGGATACTGAAGTACAGACCCGTTGGTCAAAATTTCTTTACAAGTTCTAAAGCTGTTTAGGAAATCTTTGTCGTGTATTACTTTGGCATTCTTCTTTAAGCATTTCGTCATAGGTTTTGTAATTTTTGCAAAGTCTTTTATGAAACGTCTATAGTAACCTAATAGTCCAAGGAAACTTTCGATTTCAGTTGCTGTGGGTGGTAAAGGAAAATTTTTTACGGCTGTTATTTTGTCTGGGTTTGATTTAACTCCTTTAGGGGTAATTACGTGTCCTAAATACATTACGGTTTTTTTTGTAGGAATTCTGATTTGTCTAACTGTATTTTTAAATTATGTTGTCTAAATCTGTCTAAAACTTCTCTTAATTTTTCTAAGTGCTCTTGAAGAGATGAACTGAGCACAAGACAATCGTCAAGGTAAATTATACACGATTGATCTGCCAGTCCGCGCAAAACTCCATCCATTACGCGTTGGAATGTCGAAGGGGCATTTATTAAACCCATAGGCATCCGTTTAAATTGAAAATGTCTCTGCGGGGTACTGAATGCTGTTTTCTGTACGTCTTGGGGGTCCATCTGGATTTGATAAAACCCGCTGGCCAAATCTAGGGTCGTGAAATAATTTGCACGGCCTAGCCTATCTAAAATCTCATTAATATTAGGTAATGGGTATTTGTCAGGAATTGTTTCGGAATTTAATTTTCTATAATCTACTACAAATCGCCATTATGGTTTACCAGATGCGTCAATCTTTTTCTCTACTATCCAAATTGGGGAAGACCACGGCGAAACACTATCTTCAATTATGCCCTGATCTAACATTTTCTTTATTTGTGATTTAGCTTCGTTGCGGTGAATTTCTGGGAGGCGATATGATTTTGTAAAAATTGGAGAATCATTTTTTAAATTTATTTTATGTTTAACTTCACTAGTAAAACTGAGGGGAATTCCTTCACAATAAAATAAGTCACGGTATTCTAAACGCAATTTCTTTATAGCGTCTTTTTCTTCTTTATTGCAGTGATCAAGTCGAAGATCTTTCAAATTTCCTCTTAATTTATCGTCCTGTGGTTCGTCTAATTCTAGGTCTTTTTCCAAATTTTTGATAAAATTTACATCAATATCGTTTATAAGTTCAATTTCGAAAGATTGAAAAATAGAAATTTTTAACGGGATATTCATTTATATTTGTGACTACAATGGTCGCAAAATTTTCGATAACACTAACCAAAGCTTTTTGTGTTTCAAGTCCGTTTCCAAAATTCGTGTGGTTTAATATTCCGATTCCATTACGTATTTGTACTGGGATTTTTATTACTTGTCGGCAACGCTCGGTTACAATTATCGAGTAATTTGTGAATTGATTATTTTTCATTTCTGGTTCAATATTTAGAATAATAGGAATAGTCGCATGCGGGTTTATTAGTTTCCGGCTTAAGTTAAGGTTAGCGCCTAGTTGTCGAAGTAAATCGATTCCAATTAAACCTTGAAAATTATTACTAAATTTGAAAAGGAAACATTTGTAATAGTCCTTTACGTTAAAGATTTGAAAAAGTGGTATGCGTGCTACTTCTTTGTGAAAGGTTGTATTGTATGCTGTTTGAATATTGAAAAACTCCGGGTAAATGAAATTCGTATAAAATTTGTGTGCTACTTCAGGATCGATCAAACTACGAGTACTACCAGTATCGATTAAAAATCTAGCATTAATTTCAGGAATAATAATAAATGGTAAATCTTGCTTGAATGTGTTTACGTGTATTATCTGTCGTTGTTCCGAGGCATGACCTGTAGAAAATTTTGTTGAGTAGGATTTACATCATTAACATCGTAATTTATGTTCTCACACGCGTCATCAGGAAACTGGATATAATTTCTACCGGTGTTATGTAGCGGCTGAGTTTGAAACGTCTCGTGTGTTTTCAAGGAATGAACGGGGTCGTCGTTATCACAATAAGCATTACAGTTTGCAGTATTGCAATCATTCTCACGTTCTATAAAATAAGGGTCATTGCAGTTTGAACTATTTATATTTTGATTGTATAACCTTTGAGATTGAAATTGGGGTTTAATAGTTGTATTTCCGGAAGATGTGTCCATCGGTTCGTCTTTATTAAAATTGGATATGTTATTTGGGTGAACTTGAGCAAATCTTTGAGATGAACTTGCAAAATTTTGTTTGTTACTAAATGGCGTGTTTTGCATACCAAATCTGTTATTAAAATGGGAACTTGGATTAAATGTTCTTTGATGGTTTACAGGGGTGTAAAATATGTTTGAATGTATGTTTTGAAAATGAGGCTTTTGCGTTTGAAATTTCGAATATGAAGGTTGGTTGTTTTGAAATGTGTTTGGGTACCTATAATTGAAATTGTTAAAATTTTGTCTGAATGGAGTGTTAGAGTGATTTGAATAGCTACTAGGCGTCATTCTTGAAATGGGTTTGAAATTTGAATTTGAATTTAAGTTACTATTTCTCTGTGTTGAGTATAAGAAATTTTCTTCTTCGATAACTAATCCCATAGCCTGTTCTAAACTACTAGGGTTGCGTAATCTAACGTTTGTTTGAATGGTTATTGACAATCCACGAATATATGTTTTAAGCGAAAAGTCATCATAACTTTTAAATCTAATAGTATGTTCTTCGGCTAAAATGGTCAATGAATTTAATTTTGCAATTATTAAACTCCTTGCGTCTTGGCAACGCATTCCAAAATTATATGGCGTTTCATGTTTATTTGGTCTTAAACTAATTAAATCTTGAATAAGACAATCAATATCGCGCTGATCTCCAAATTTCGTCCCAAGTTTTTAACTCTATGCGTGAACCTATTAATATCTGAGCTCTACCTATCAATTTACCTATAATTGCTCTAAGCAAGAAACTATTTAACTGAATATTTGTTTGACTAGCAAATACATTAATTACGTTCTCGCAATTTGCGATAAATATTGTCAAGGTATGAGGGTTTCCATCGTAAGGGGGAATGGAATCTAAATGTAATTTTAACAATTGATAATTTGTTTGTTCAGTTGCCATGTTTGAATTAATTAAGTTATCTAAATTACTGATACTATTTTCTGAGCTTTCCAAAATATTTGAACGAGCCTTTGAATTATTTCCTAAAATATCTACATTTGTGTTATCTAAACTTGCTTCTAAAATTTTCTCGTTACTTATTTTAATACGTTAGTAGGTATTTAGGGCCGGTCCTAATTCAAAACGCGACAGACGTATTTTCCATGTGTAAAATACGTCTGTCACGTTTTGAATTAGGATCGGCCCTATATAATTTCAATGTAAAATAGTTGTGAAAACATAAATTCTTATATATTTTCAATGTAAAATACTTGTGGGCACGTTTTGAATTAGGATCGGCTTTATATTACTTTCAATGAAACACACGTATGTTGAAAAATGTAAGTGCAGAGAAAAAATGTGTGTAGCTGTTTTGAATTCGGTTTTCTAGCGAGAAGTTACACGTCCACCGTTTTGAATTAGGATCGGCGTTATATACTTTTAATGTAAAATGTGAAAACCTGAATTCTTTTCAAATGTAAAATACTTGTGGGCACGTTTTGAATTAGGATCGGCTTTATATTACTTTCAATGGAACATACATACTTCAAAACACACGTATGTTGAAAAATGTAAGTGCAGAGAAAATGTGTGTAGATGTTTTGAATTTGGTTTTCTAGCGAGACAGTATGACAGATGCAAAATATCGCATTCAAGTCAATTGTGTTTAATTAAAGTGGATTCTGATTTATGTTTAGAGGCTGCAAATACACATGAACCGGTTTCAATTCAAAATGTGTTAACTCTTGTGATAGGTTGAAAAGTGGGTTGGTAAAGTACGCAGATGGTGGTAATCTGCTATATAAAGAGATTGCTCCTAATATTAATTTAATTAGTCGAAGTTTACTGCATATATTTACATACAAACATGTACTAGGTTATCATAAAGTAAGGGATATATTTTAAATCATTACAACTTTGTAATAAATTAAGTTAGTAACATAAAATAAACGAAATCTAGTTGCTTAATGAATGGGATTTTACCGTATCTATGAGAAACAAAAGCGTTGTCATAACAATTCTTGACACTAGTGTCAAAACGAAATTATTCAATTTGAAGTTTTATTTTGAAATTAAAACTCAAGTAAACGTTGAGTTCAAACGACTCAACTGTAATAACATGGATTTACAAACAAGAATTGGTTTAGTTCAGTGCTATTATGAATCCGGCAGAAATTACACCGCTGGATTACGAAGATTTCGCACGAGAATGGGTTTGACAGCGGGACCCTGTCAAATGAAAGCGTACCGCAATTTGATACAAAAATTTGAAAGAACAGGGTCTGTAACTGACTTACCAAGATCAGGAAGACCAATAATTAGTGATGTCCAAGTTGCAGAGGTTCTTCATGAAAATCAAGACATAGCCAGAAGCAATTCACTCGCAATCAGAAGTGCAAATGCGATATCCAAGCGATTGCAAATGCCGTATACCACGGTTTGGAAAATTTTACGCAAAATTCTAAACATGTATCCATATAAACTGAAAATGCTGTTTGAATTAAAGAACGCAGATTTGGCTACTAGGTACGATTTTTCTTTGCGAGTAATGGCTCAGATAGAAATTGAACCCGAATGGTTATCCCGTATTTTATGGACAGATGAGGCACATTTTACTCTGAATGGTGGAGTCAATACTCAAAACTGTAGAATCTGGTCTGCAGAAAATCCGCAACAAATCGTTCAAAAAGGTCTTCATGACAAGAAAGTCACCGTTTGGTGCGGTTTTACAGCTGATTTTATTATTGGTCCGTATTTATACGAGAAAATGCAGAATGGACAAGCCGTATCTGTAACTGTAAATGGTGAACGATACTTGCAAATGTTACAAAATTATGTTATTCCACAGCTGCAAAACGAGCACTACGGAATTGAAAACATCATTTTATGCAGGATGGAGCACCCCGCACATTTTCGACCAGTCAAAGAATTGTTAACCAACGTTTTTCAAGATCGCGTGTTAAGCAGACATTTCGTAAATTCATGGCCACCAAGATCACCTGATCTAAACCCAGCGGATTACTGGATGTGGGCTGTGTTTAGAAGACGACCAACTACGCTACAAGAATTAAAAGACAGTATTACGGAGCAAATTGGTATAATTCAACCAGAAATGTTACGAAATGCTGTGTACAATTTGGAGGTAAGGATGGTGATCTTACAACAACAAAATGGAGGTCATATTGAGCAATTGCCGTAACCTGCTTTGGGCATACTAAATCCCATTTCATAAGCAATTAGATTTCATTTATTTCTTGTTATTAACTTAATTTGTTAAAAAGTTATCATAATTTAAAATATATCCCTTACTTTATGATAACCTTATATATAATTGATATTCAGGGATTTAAATACAAGAAAAACGAGTTTGTGTGTAAAGAAATTGCGGTTTTGGACTTGTTGAAAGGTGATGTTTGGCATCAAATTTTTAAACTGCCAATGCAGTCCAGTTGTTTGAGTCAAGATCATATAAAACATAACGACTGGGTGACAAGGAATATTCATGTGACACTATGTTCACCTGAAACGGTGAGCATTATAAGGAATTGGAATGTGGTTGACCAGGAGACAATGAGTGACCATAACTACATTAGCTATGGAATTAGTTTGGCACCCGAGCAATGGCGGCGAGGGCAGGCTAAGGGGTGGGCCTTAACCAAATTACACAAGCCCGACATTGGTCCTATGCTTCTGGAGGAGGTAAAAAAGGTAAAAGTAAATGACTATTTGGATTTAATAGATTTTTTTCGGAAGATTTGCGATAGACTAATGCCTAAGAAAAAGCATGCGCAGATGCACCGAAGACAGGTTTTTTGGTGGAGTTCTGAAATAGGTGAATTAAGGAAAGAAGTTCTGGCGGCCAGGAGGATCTGGCAAAGGGCTAGGAAAAGGATGGGTGGTAGGTGTGACGAGGCAGAGGCTTCTTTTAAGAAAAAAAAGAGACTGTTAAAGGATCTGATTAAGAAGCGACAAGCGCAATGCTGGAGAGAGTTGTGTGACGAGCTTGATAAAGACATATGGGGTCTGGGATATAAGATAGTTTCAAAGAAGGTAGGACCACCAGCAGGCGATAATTTAACCTGGGAGAGGAGGAGGAGGATTGTAGAGGTTTTATTTTCCTCTGGGAATGATCACAACTGGGAGGAGGAAGAGCGTCACGACGGGCTCGTAGAAGTAACTACTCCGGAGGTTACACTGGAGGAACTGGATGGTGCGGCCCAGAGAACAAAGGTCGGAAAGGCTCCGGGTCCTGACGGAATTCCGGCAGAAATAATTAAGCAAGCTGCCAGGACGATCCCAGAGGTGGTGCTAAACGTTGTTAAGAATATAATCAAAGGAGGTCATTTTCCAAAGGAATGGAAGAATGCCAGGATAGTCTTAATTAAAAAGCCTGGTAAACCGGTCGACGATCCTGCGGCATATAGGCCGATTAGTTTGGTAGACACGACGGCTAAATTCGTAGAGAGAATTATAGCCGAGAGAGTGATGACAGAACTGGAGGAGAAAGGTGGTCTGTCACAATGGCAGTTTGGTTTTATTCGAGGAAAATCTGCCATTGACGCTGTCGAAGAACTGGTAAAGATCGCTAATTCTGCAAGGATGGGTAACTGGAAAACTAGGGAACTATGTGTGGTGGTGGCAATCGATGTTAGAAACGCCTTTAATATGGCTAATTGGAGGTGTATTATTGAAGCCATGAGGGAGCGTGGGATATCCAATTACCTGGTAAGGATTGTGGCTAGCTATTTGAAAGACAGATCAATAACTCTGAGTGATGGGGAAGGGCGAGAGCAGGTGTGTGATATAAAAGGTGGTGTACCGCAGGGGTCTGTTTTAGGGCCCCTGCTTTGGAATATCATGTACGATGCGGTATTTAGTTTAGATTACCCTGTTGGCGTTCGCGTCTTGGGGTACGCCGACGATTTGGCATTAGTGATAGTAGCCAAAGAAGAACGGGATGTGGTTGAAAAAGCAAACCAGTCGATTGAGATAGTCAGCGATTTTATGCGCAGAAGGGGGCTGATTATAGCTCCAGAAAAGACGGAAGCGGTGGTGATTGCTGGTAAGAGAAGGATCCAACCGATGGCATTTAGGGTCGAAGGTAAGGTTGTGGCCCCCAAGGATCGCATTAAATACTTAGGCATGTGGATACAAGGGGACCTCAGTTTTAGAGAACACCTAAGAATAGTAGTAGATAGGGCTATGGTGGCCATGAACAATATGAGCAGGATTATGCCCAATATTGAGGGCCCAAGGGCCAGTAAGAGGAGGACACTGGTACTGGCCGCCATTTCGATTGTCCTATATGGTGCACCAATCTGGGCGGCGAAAATGCTAACAAAGACTGCAAGGGGTCTACTAGCTAACCTGGAGCGACGATTGGCGTTGCGGGTAGCCAGTGGGTACAAAACGGTGTCGACCGATGCCATATGTGTTATCGCAGGCGTCTACCCGCTGGACCTGCTGGCGCAAGAGAGGGTTAGTAACAGAAGGTTTGGCACTAGTAAAAACGACGCCAGAGATGCCACATTTAGGATGTGGCAGGAAAGATGGCAGAACACAAAAACGCATCCTGGACTAGGAGATTAATCCCTAATGTAGAAGAATGGGTCAAGAAAAAACACGGTGAGGTGGATTATCATCTCACCCAAATTCTGACAGGACACGGGTGTTTTGCGAACTACCTCTACAGAATAGGGAAATATCAAAATGACAAATGTATCATGTGCGGGCGCAATGATAGCGTCGAGCACACTGTTTTTAAATGTGTGTACTGGGTGGCTGTCAAAAATAGGTTGGAAAGGCACTTGGGAGAACCGCTTAACCCAGATAATATAACTTATATCATGAGAGAATCTGAGGAGAAGAGGGGGATAGTGAAAGCATATGTGCACCAAATAATGATGAAAAAAGAAAGGGGTGAGCGGGACATGCAGAATTCAGAGTAATCTGAATAACTGATAGAGAATTATTGATACCTCGTAAGCGACCTGAAGAAATGCCTTTGGCGGTACCGGGTCGTTTTGTCACTAGCGAGAAGAGAGGAATGGTTTTTAGTTGGTCAGGATGACTTCCTGCGGGGGGCCCAGGAGGTAGGCTATGTTCTGTCTCCTGGTCTGACCCTAGCGGGACTTTACCCAAATCCAACACTACCTGCCGCAATAGAACATCTTCGCGGCAAGTGTCTTCCCCATGGTAAGAAGTCTGGAAATCGAAAGACGGAAGGACAAGTTACTATGGGGGCATCGGAAGATTTCCAACCCTCTATAAAAAAAAAGGTTAGGTTAGGTTAGGTTAGGCTAGGTTAGGTTAGGTTAGGCTAGGTTAGGCTAGGTTAGGTCAGGTCAGGTTAGGTTAGGTTAGGTTAGGTTAGGTTAGGTTAGGTTAGGTTAGGTTAGGTTAGGTTAGGTTCCCCCTCGGGGTTATCCACCTTGTAGTGGTGAGGGGGCACTAGTACTTTTTGCGAGGGATCTCAATGCGTTGAGGTCCAACGTAAAAAGGAAGCTAAGGATAGCACACCTCATCTACATAAACACACCCACAGCACGCACACAAACACAACCTACACTCTAACTTTATACGCATACGTGCATGCCCTAACACTATACTTATACACAAGCTGTATCTTTCAGCATCTGTTTCTTTTCTATTAAGGGGACGCGCTAGTCTCCTGATTCTCTTCCTTCAGGTCCTTCTTGGCTATTAGGGTACCCGAGGGCAGAAGGACCTATTTTCTTACTACTTTTCCTTACTTTATTTGGCTATGAACTGGTTCTGATTATGGATATGGGGGAACACAAAGTTCCCAGGATTAGGCGACAATGCTGGTGCCACGGCGTGTAAGGTCGGAGGGGAGAAAAAAAAAAGTGCCTCGAGGAAGACACCAAGCGTCCGTTGGGCCCCCGGGTTGGCAACCACCTTGGGAGGTACCCATGTCGTCGGAGGCATGGGAGTTCCGAAAACTAATCGGTTAGTAAGAACCTGGAGCCCCAAAAAAGGGTTGACATAGTCCCCTGAAGTGGGCATAGACCGGATGAGGCGGGGGAACTCGTCGGTGTTCTTTAGGGCACTGGGTACACCCCATCCGGCAGCTTCCCAAGGGAAGGGCGTGAAATCATAATGAGTGATATTGAAAAAAACCCTACAGATAAAACAGAAGCGAAATGCGTACCCACGACTAACTTAGTCAAACTGCTAAAAGAGAACAACGAGGAAACCAAAATAGATGAAAGCAAGGATGCTAGAGAGGCAATATCTAAAAGAAAAGACCCCATATCAGGTACTCCGCCCGGAGACATACTTTCTCCTCTGGTATACGTGGAAAAATTCAAATCAATAAATGGAGAGGGCACATCTAGCCCCGTAAGAACGACGGAAGAGGAGGAAGAAGGCGGCAAAGGCGAAGGCGATATGGATGAAGCGCAATTTAAACAAAAGAAAATAAAAAGGAAAAAAAGAGCGGATACCCCAACAACAACTCAACCTGAAAAAAGTAATCAAGGAAGCGAGAATCTGCAGAAACTAAAAAACAAAATCGACAGTATGTTCTTTTTTAAGAACGAAAATAGGTCAGTACATACTGTACTAAAAAACGGGATAGTTGAAGCCAAACACTACGTAGAAAGGGTAATAAATGAACACCTCTTTCATATGGAAAAACAAACAGACCTTGAACACAAGATATCACAGCTGAGAAAAGAGATGATCGAACAAGAGATACAACTAGAACAAAGATGCAGAATGCTAGAAGCAAGATGCAAACAACTGGAAGAAAAAACACTAAAAACCAGAAGGACACTCCCTGACCAAAGAACAACAGAGTTATGGGAAGAAATAAAAAATGAAATATGGGAACCCGACATATACATCAACACACAAATAGTAGTGGGAAACCCATTAGAGAATGAATCATATACATCTAAAGCAGTAATAGTAGAACCCGATGACCTAGAAATGAATGATAGCATACAAAAGCTATACAAAAAAAAATATCCGGAACTGGCCGAAATAGAGGAAGACTATGAAGTACTGGAATATAGCGTAAAACGCAAGCTAAAAAACCCGGGGACAACAAACCAGACGAAAATAATAAAAGCAGTATATGACGGAACCGAGATAAGTATCCTAAATGTATTGGAAAAAATAAGAACAGAAGTAGAAGGAGATAGAAGAGTAGCTCTGCACCATGTTAGAACTATGAACCTAATAGCCTTTAGAAAGCTTGTAGAATTCGTCTTTCATAAGACGACAACCAAAGCAGACATCTACACGACAAGCAGGCACATTGACAGCAGCAACAGTATCCACGAAAACCGAAACCAAACCACATACGCGCTAATGTTGGAAAAAGCTGGGTCAGACTACAAAGAGATAATAAACAGCATAAAAGATAACATCAAAAACATAGCAGAGGCAGAATCAATAAACAAAATAAGACCAACAAAAGATGGAAAAATCATAATTGTCACAAAAAAGGACGAGAAGGTGACGGAAGGAATAAAAAACGCTATTAAAAAAGCGGACCCAGAGATAAAAGTGAAACAAATGGGAAAGGAACGAGAGTTAGAGACAATCCACATAAGAGGATTAGATCCCACCTCAGATAGGCAAGAAATAATCGAAGCCATAGAGAAAAAGGTAGGGAGCCTTGAGACAAAAGAATATAGACTCGGAGAACTACGACCAAACCAGGGAGGCACGTTAGCTGTCTCACTGACAATAAACCAAAAAGATGCTGACTTGATATGCACAAACAAACTCCGAGTAGGCTTAGTACCCTGTTCGGTCGAAAAAAGAATAAATATCCAAAGATGTGCTAAATGCTGGGCAATAGATCACATAACAATAAACTGCGATGGGCCAGACAGAAGAAATGCATGTTTCAAATGCGGGGAGCAGGGGCACACAATAAGAAATTGCACAAATGAAGATACATGTGTACTATGTGAAACGAAGGGGCACATAACGGCAAGAGGAAACTGCGTAAGATACAAGACAGCCCTCGCGACTGTTAGAAAACAAAGCAGAAGTAACCACAAGTTTAACATGTATAGACACAATCAGGATAAGGGAAAGACTGACCCTTGCACTAATGGTTAAGATACTACAAATCAACTTAAACCGTAGCCAGACGGCACATGATCTGGCAGAGGCTTACGCGACTACAAACGAATTCGACTTCATTACAATTAGCGAACCAAACATAAAAATTAAACCAAAAAGAAACTACTACCACAACGAAAATAAATCGGCCGCGATCAGCAGAACCTATCGCAAGCACAGCATAAAATACAAAATAGAGGATTATTGTAGTGGTGACTGTTACATATATATCGATACAAATTTTTTTAGATTAGTATCGGTGTACATAAGCCCTAACTGTAATATAGAGACCTTCGAAAAATGCCTAAACGATCTTGCGGGTGTTATCGTAAACACAACCAAAGAAGTGATTATATGCGGGGACTTCAATGCAAAGAACAGATATTGGGGAGGAAACGCCACGAACGGAAGGGGAGAATTGGTCCTGCAATGGGCCAGCTCAATGGATCTAAGCATAATTAATGACGGAAAGGAACCCACCTTAGTGCGACCAAACGGGGCCTCGTATATAGATTTGACACTAATAAGCAACGGACTGACAAGACTTGACATAACGTGGAAAGTACTAGACAACGAGACATATAGTGACCATATGTTTATTGCTATAGAAATAAAAAAACAAGTAGACCAATGCACCACGTGGGTATATGGAACTACAAACCCAAAAAACCTAATAGAATACTTTGGGTCAATAGACACACAAAGAAAGGAAACAGCCCAAAATTGCGTAGACAAAATTATGAAGGCATACAAAAAAGCTACACCTAAAGTCAAAGCAAACAACCTGTATAAAACGCCTTACTGGTGGGATGAAGAAATTTTAAACTTAATAAAAAACGCACGAAAACAGAGAAGGCAGTATCAACGGATAACGAACGTAAACGCACTTAAAGAACAAAAAAGATTAGAATATAAGAACGCGAAGAAAAAAGTCAAATACGCCATAATTAACGCGAAACAAAAAAAGTGGAAGGAGCTGTGTGACAACTTAGACAACGACATATACGGAGACGCATACAAGATAGTAAAACAGCAATTAAATGTGGCGTCTCCAAGGATAGACATGACGACGGAAGAAAAGACAAAAATATTTCAAGAACTGTTCATCACCAACGAAGATAAGGGGAAGAGAAATTACACCCAAGTCCAACCGGAAAGATTATTTACAGAAAAAGAGGTACTAGATGCAGCTGACAAGATAAAAACAAAGAAGGCGCCAGGGCCAGACAAAATACTACCGGAAACAGCTAAAATAATCATAAAAGGGCACCCAAAATACTTCACACAACTGTTCAATACATACCTGGAGAAAAACTTCTACCCCACAGAATGGAAGGAAGCGCAATTAATACTAATAGAAAAGCCAAACAGAATACCAGGAACTTCGAAAAAATACCGACCTATCTGCCTGTTAAGCGTGATTGGAAAAACTTTCGAACACCTGCTACGGAAAAGGATAGAGGAACAAATTCAAATAGGTAAACCCCTCCATAATAATCAATATGGATTCAGGAAAGGGAGAAATACAATACAGGCAATAGAGAGAGTTATGAGCTTAACAGGGGAAATTAATAGTAATAAAATATCGGCAGTAATTTTAATAGACGTCAAAAACGCTTTCAATATGGCATCATGGGAGATAATAATAAAAAAACTTCAAAAAAGAAACTTCCCGGAATACCTCATTAACATGATAGACTCATACCTAGATAGGAGAACAATAATAATAGCGAAGAACACTAAGGAAGAAATATATGGGGGAGTTCCACAGGGGTCGGTTCTGGGGCCGCTCCTGTGGAACTTCCTATATGATGACTTAATGGAACTACCTATACCGAAAGGAACGCACATAATCTGCTATGCAGATGATGTTGCAATTGTAATTACCGCCAAAACTCCGCAAAAAATTAAACTTAAAGGCGATACTTGCTTACACGCAGTAAACATATGGTTACAAAAAAACAAACTGCAGATTGCAACCGAAAAAACAACAGCCGTAGTGCTAAACATGAGCAAAAACAAGAGAAACATAAATTTTGAATTAAATAATATAAGCATACAGTCTACACCTACAATAGATTACCTAGGAGTAACCATAGATTATGGAAAATCTTTCGCACGCCATGTGGATAAAATTACCGAAAAGGCTAAAAGAACAATAAAAGCACTCCTGAAAATGTTACCTAATATCAAAGGTCCAAAGGAAGGAAAAAGAAAAGTGCTGTACAAATCGGCCACATCGGTATTGCTATACGCGGCGCCTATATGGCACGGTGCATTAGACATGGCAACCTGCAAAAACAAAATAATAAACGTGCAGAGATTAATGGCACTTCGAGTCTGTTCAGCGTACCGTACCGTATCAACGGAAGCACTCCTGGTTGTGGCTGGCACGGTGCCGATGGACCTAGTCATAGAAGAAAGGTACAATATATATCTAAAACAAAAACGAGACCTAAACGCGGACATCATAACGATTAAAGAAGAATGTAGAACCGATTCAATGCATAAATGGCAGACAAACTGGAACAGCACACAGAAGGGAACCTGGACGAAACAGCTAATACCAACAATACAACACTGGGTAAATCGAAAATTTGGCGACGTAAACTATCAAATGACCCAGGTTCTCACCGGTCACGGCATATTCGGAACCTATCTGCAACGAATAAAAAAACAGAATACAAGCACTTGCTGGTACTGTAAGGAACACGATAGTCCCAGACATACAATGTTTGAGTGCATAAGATGGGACAAACATAGATTAGATTTAAACATAAGCATAGATGAGAACATAAACACCGAGAACCTCATAAACCTAATGCTACAAAACCGAAAAAACTGGAAACTAATAAAAGGATTTATAACGAAAATAATGAACCAAAAAGCCGTAGACGAGAAAAAAAATTAGACAGTAGATCAGTAAAGGCAAACTTAACAGGATACAACCTTGAACCCCGCGAACGTCCCGACGATATACCAGCTCGGTGGTTCCAGGATGTTCTAGTCACTAGCGGGAAGAGAGGGAAGGGTTTAGTTGGCCAGCAGTGGCTCCTGAAAAGGAAGCCCGGAGGGATGTCATTTCACCTTTCGGTATGCCTTGTCAGGAGGTAATGTAAATCCAACACTACTCACCGCAAATGCGGTGAGAGTCTTCCCCATAGTGAGGAGTCCGGAAGCCGGTAGGCAGAAGGGTAAGTTACTATGGGGGCATCGGAAGATTCCTAATCCTCTTTTAAAAAAAAAAAAAAGGTTAGGTTAGGTTAGGTTAGGTTAGGTTAGGTTCCCCTCGGGGCTATCCACCTTGTAGTGGTGAGGGGGCTCTAGTACCTTTTGCGAAGGATCTCAATTCGTTGAGGTCCAATGCAAAGGGGAAGCTAAGGATAGCCCAACATCACCCACACACATATACACCCTAAGCACGCACACAAACACAACTTACATTCTAACTGTTTTACGCATACGTGCATGCCCTAACACCTGACATCTACACAAGCTGTATCTTTCAGCATCCTTTTCTATACTATCTGGGGGATGCTCTAGTCCCCCGACTCTTGTTTTTTCAGGCGCTCCTTGGCTATTAGGTTAACCGAGGGCAGGAACGCCTCCTCTACTCCATTCCTACTCCTTTCACACAAAAAAAAAAAAACCCAGGACGGACTAATGATGACGGATCGGTTATGAATACGGACGCTCGCCAGAGCGCAAAGCTGGCATGCGATGGATAGGTCATACGTATGCCAAACGTCTACGGTGCAGGGGGCGTCGGATCCCCCAGTACCGGTCGGTGTGGGTGGTGAGCGAGCAGGCCCCCCCCGACCGTCAGCCGGCGACTGCCCAGTGCCCTTGGTAGGGAACCAGGCCAGGGCACCAGAAACTGATACTGGAACTAAAGGACAAGTGGAGATGCCACCGGAAAGCCAACTCAGAATAGAGAAGGCCGACGAAGTTAAGAAACTGGAGAAAGAGAGGAAGAAAGAAGAGGAAAAAGAGGCGTTTAAGAAAAGCCAGAAAATGAAAAGAACTCCTCCCAAACAAAGAAGTTATTCGGTAGGAGACACGGAAACAGACAGGACAAGTAAAAAAAGAAAGACTATAAGCTCGCCCTTGAGAGGAGAAACACCAGCATATGTTACGATAGATTTGATGGCACAGCCACAGCTGCTGGTTATGAAGCATGTGGAGGAAGCTATTGCTTTCGCACAACAAAACAAAAACGTCCACGTCCCTATTAAAAACTATCTTACGGACATTAAGGCAGCAACGATTGAGCTAATAACAAAATACCAAGGGATAGAGGAACAAAACAGGAAAAAGGAAAAATCCCTATACAAAGAGATAGCAGATCTAAGACATAGAATCGAAAGACTTGAGACAGGGCAAGCCGAGGGGATTAGCAGTACCACAAGAAAAGTGCAACAGTCAGAGGCTGCGACACAGACTAATCCCTGGAAAGATAATAGAGGGACGATCGTAACTAAGTTGCCCTCAATAGTGTCATACGAGGACTGGATAAAAATAAAGGACCAAGAATGGGCACACGACCTCATAGAGAGAGTCCAGACAAAGGCCGGGAATCCGCTGGACGACAAAGAGGCTATAGTAAAAGTGGTAATGGTGGAACCCGACGACCCGGTTATGGGCACCAGCATACAGAAATTGTACAGAGAAAGATTCCCTGAACTAAGTGAGGCATGTGAGGAAATAGAAGTTATAGAGAGTACAACCAGGGTAAGATCAAAAGGCCCTAACTCTATGACTAAAACTAAAATAATAAAGATCACACATGAAGGCACAGAAGACAGTTTACTAAAGATCCTGATGAAAGCAAGGGAAGAAACGAAGGATGATAGAACAATAGCTTATCACCAGATAAAGAGTATAGATCTCCAACTCCTAATAAAGATGTTGGCTTGGGTATATCAACACGACCAAGCAGGTGTAATGATCTATACCAACCCCAGGATGATCCAAGACACGAGAAATATTAACAAAAGACGAGATCTAGGAGACACATTCGCCCTTGTTGTCGAAAAAAAGGGCATGGACTATAAAACTTTACTATCAAGTATTAAAACTAATCTAAAGGATAAAGAACCAGCCGGCGCAATCAGGCAACTTAAGAGTACCAAAAACGGTCAGTTACTTATAACAATAGAAAAAGATATAAAAGCTACTGAAAAAATCAAAAATGTCTTGAAAGAGCTGGATAAAAATTTACAGGTGAGGCAAGTAGGCATTAGGGAGGAGATGGAAACCATCCATATACGTGGAATGGACCTCCTCACCGAAAAAAAGGACATATTGGAGGCTATACAACAACGTATTGGGAGTATAGAAAATAAGTTTGTAAAATTAGGAGAGATAAGACCTAACGCATACGAAACGAAGGCTATATCGATCACTATTAACAAGGAGGATGCAAACAAGATAACGAAAGACAAGCTGAGAATAGGACTGGCCCTATGCTCAGCAGATAAAAGAATAGAAGTGACCACCTGTTATAGATGTTGGGGTTATAATCATAAGGCCTCAGCATGTAATGGCCCCGACAGGTCTAAGCTATGTCGGAATTGCGGAGGAGAGAAACACGAAGCTCGAAACTGCAAAAGTAAAGTGCAATGCATCCTCTGCAACCAAGGGGACCATGGAGTAGGCTCCGGGAAATGTGTGGTCTTTAAGAAGGCCCTACAGGAAGCCAAACGACAGACCATATAACTGTGATATAACTACGATATAACTGTGATACTTACTTGTGATATTTATACTTTATATGTGTGCTATTTTAAATGTCCAACTGTATATACTTATTTATTTGTTATTTACTTATTAATGGGTACCCCCAATACTAACAGAGGCCATAAAAAAGACTTGACTACGCTAAGTCTGTTGCAGATAAACGTGAACCGAAGCAGAACTGCACACGATCTAGCGGCAGTGACGGCAGCCAAAAATAAATGCGATTTTCAAACTATAACCGAACCAAATGTGTCTATAAAATCAAACAGGAATACATATATGAATCCTGACAAAACTGCACTGATAATAAACAACAGTCAGAAACATCTGGTCCAGAAAGTCGGAACAGGAAAATATTTTGTATGCATAGAAACAAACAACTTTCAAATATTCTCCATATATATTAGCCCGAACAGAAGTATGGAAGATTATAAAGCAGGCCTGAACGAAGTAGAAAAAGAAATTAGAAGCAGCAAAAAAGAGACCATAGTTACAGGAGACTTTAATGCCAAAAATAACTACTGGGGAGGAGATATAACAACCGAACGTGGTAGGATGTTACTAGAATGGGCCAACTCCCTTGGGTTAAACATCTTGAATGATGGAGAAGAGCCCACCCTGGTTAGATCCACGGGAACATCTTACATTGATGTAACCATGGTCTCCGACAAACTGACATCTCCAAAACCCTCTTGGAAGGTTCTCGAGGAAGAAACATGCAGCGACCATAAATACATATTGTTAGAACTAAAAGGTACGAAGGCAAGGAAAAGAAAGTGGATCTGGGTGAATAACGACTTGAAGAAAGTGGCAGATTCTTTCAATGCTCACCTTAAAGACTGGAATATAAAGGAGAATGGGACAGAAATGTGCTCCAAGAAAATAACAGAGGCTTACAAAGCGACGGGTTCGAGGGTACAAACGGATGAAGACTACAAACTGCCGTACTGGTGGAGCGAGGAAGTTCTACCACTGATACAACAAGCAAAGAAGAAAAGACGGATGACCCAAAGAGCAGAACAGGGCTCGACAAGAAAAGAAGAGCTTAAGGGACAATATCTAGAAGTCAAAAAATTACTAAAAAACACCATTGCTGAACTGAAAAGGAAAAAATGGAAAGAGCTGTGTGACCAACTCGACACCGATATCTTTGGTGCAGCATATAAAATTTTGCGGAGTCAGCTGAAGGCAGCTCCACCAAAGGTTAACTTAACACTAGAAGACAAAATGAAAGTGTTCCGAGAACTCTTCATCGAAAAAGACGAGGGAGCACCAGTCTCAATGACTAGAGATATAGACGCAGACTTCATACCTTTTACCATGGAGGAAGTTGAGGAAGCCTGTGGAAAGTTAAAGAGTGGGAAGGCACCTGGACCAGATGGGATTACACCGGAGGTAGCGAAAGCTGTAATATCAAGCAATATAGAGTATTTTAGAAATCTAGCTAACAAATGCCTGAGGGAGAACAACTTCCCAATGGAATGGAAGGTGGCAAAGTTAGTATTAATAGAGAAGCCAAAAAAGGAGCCTCATGGGACGACTAAATACTGACCCATTTGCTTGATAAATGTGTTAGGTAAATTTTATGAAAACCTGTTAAACAAAAGATTGCAGTTACAAATACAACAACATGGAGGCCTCCATAAAAATCAATATGGTTTCATAAAAGGCAGGACAACGATAGATGCGGTACAAGAGGTGATGAACCTAATGGACCGAAATGACGATGATGGTAGAAGATGGGGAGGGCTTATTTTAGTCGATGTAAAAAACGCCTTCAATACAGCCTCCTGGGAAATAATTCTAAATAAGATGGAAAGAAGAGGTTTTTCTAAATACCTGATAAATGTTGTGTCGTCTTATTTTTACGGGAGGAAGGTAGTCATCGAGAAAGAAACGTGCATTGAATTGGCGGGAGGTGTTCCACAGGGGTCAGTGCTCGGGCCAACGCTGTGGAACATTCTCTACAACGATGTGATGGAAATGGAGACTCCAGAAAATGTAGACCTGATCTGTTATGCAGACGACCTGGCGGTGGTTATAGGGGCAAAGACCCCACAGCAACTAAAAACTATAGGAGACGAATGCCTAAGGAGGGTTGCACAATGGATGAGAAATAACAAACTGGAGGTGGCACCAGAAAAAACATCCATGGTAGTGATTAATCTTAGCAGAAAGGCAAAGGATGTTACATTCGACTGGGAAGGCCACATAATAACGCCCAGCAAGACAGTGGAATATCTAGGAGTAACACTGGACTATGGACGCACTTTTGCAAGGCATGTTGATAAGGTTACCACCAAGGCAAAAAGGATCATGAAAGCTCGTACAATACTGCTCCCTAACATAGGAGGACCTAGAGCGAACAAAAGAAAGGTCATACAAATAGCGTTCCAATCTATAGTGCTATATGCAGCTCCTGTCTGGCACGAAGCGCTACGAATTAGCAGATGCAAGGAGGAAATTAAAAATGCCAGAGAATACTCGGAGTGAGGGCGTGCAGCGCCTATCGTACTGTATCCACAGAGGCATTGCTTGTGGTAGCTGGCCTTTACCCACTGGAGATTCTTACGGGAGAGAGGGCAAGGATTCACAAGGCCATCCAACAAACGCCTAGAAAAGACAGGAAGGAAATAAAGTCAGAAGCCAGGCAAACAACTATGGACATTTGGCAAACCCAGTGGGAACAGGCATCGAAAGGTAGATGGACTGCCAAACTTATTCCAAGAGTACAACCCTGGATTGAAAGGAAACATGGTCAAATAAATTACCACCTTACGCAGGTTTTGACTGGCCACGGATGTTTTGGGTCTTACCTGCACAGAATTGGTAAAGAGACCACAGCAGCATGCTGGTACTGCGGATATCATAGTGACGATGCTAACCACACGATGTTTAAGTGTGGAAGATGGGACAGAGAAAGATCGCAGTTAGAACGTTATATTGGAAACAGCATTACTGCAAGCAATATTATCGAAGAAATGCTAGCCTCAGTAGACACCTGGGTAAAGATAGACCAGTATGTAGGAAGTATAATTAAGACAAAAGAACAGGATGAAAGGGAAAGAGAACCCTTCCGACAATAAGTATAGAATACAGAGTTATAGATCAACCTGGCCCCTTGAGATGCCCTGAAGTAGATGCCTTATCGGTGGTTCCGGGGTAGACTCTGTCACTAGAGGGAAGGGGGAAGGGAGTTTAGTGCGGTTACCCCGGACATAACACCTGGTCCGGGGGAGTCCCACACTCTTCCGGCTTTTGACGCCTTAGAGCCAGCCGGTGGGTTAGGCATGACGCTTCTCCCAAACCCAGGGGGAAAAAAAAAAGAGTTAGGTTAGGTTAGGTTAGGTCAGGTCAGGTTAGGTTAGGTTAGGTTAGGTTAGGTTAGGTTAGGTTAGGTTTTGTTTTTTTTTTCTGGGTTTGGGAGAAGCGTCATGCCTAACCCACCGGCTGGCTTAAAGCATCAATCGCCGGAAGAGTGTGGGACTTCCCAGACTAGGTGGTATGTCCGGGTGACCGCACTAAACTCCTTCCCTTCCTCTTGTGATGGAGTCTCCCCAGGAACCGCCAGTTAAGGCATCTACTTCTGGAGAGCTCGAGGGGTACGGTTTTTCATTTATTGCCGCTCCTGGCTATTATGTATGTCGTTACTTTATTCTGTCATCTTCCTCTTTATTTTTTATAATATCTTTAAAATAAGATGTTATAAGTTTCCATTTGTTGTTGTTTTCTAGCATGATATTTACTATATTATCTGGTGATATTCGTCTGTCTAAATTTGTTTCAAGTATTTGTTTTTCTGTCTCCCATTTATTACATACGAAGATCGTATGGTATGTGTCATCTTCAATCGTTCTGCAGTATTGGCAGTTTGGTGACCTGATCTTTTTGTATTGGTAAAGATAGCTGGCAAAACGTCCGTGGCCTGTTAATACCTGTGTACTATAGAAGTCTAGCTGTCCATGCTTCCTTCCAGTCCATCTCTCTATATCAGGTATCAGCGTATACGTCCACCTGCCTTTACTTGTTCGATCCCACCTCTCTTGCCATATTCTCTTAGTGGTTGCTTTTTCCCGTTGAATAATTTCATTCTGCTCTATATCAGGCTTTTCCTTCAGGGCTTCATGCACTCTCTTTCTTTCTTCGATCACCAGGTCTAGAGGACATGTCCCGGCTACTACCAGTAACGCATCTGTTGAGATGGTTCTATATCCACAGCAAATTCTGCCGGCCATAATTCTTTGGCATCTGCTAATTGTAATACTGTTCTTCTTCCACCTCATTGCTCCTGCCCAGACTGGGGCAGCATATAAGATTATAGACTCCATTGCCTTAGTTAGAACTGTCTTTTTTTTTGATGATGGGCCTCCTACATTTGGTAATATCAGGCATAGCGCCTTCATTGCTCTTTTGGCTTTATCACATACGTTTTCTACATGTTTAGAAAACGAGAGTCTATAGTCTAGTGTTACTCCCAAATAGACCGCATTTGGCGCTGGTTTAATAATATATTCGTCTATTTTAAATCTTACTTTTTTAGCCTTACCACTACGACTAAAAATGATGGCAGTAGTTTTTTCTGGCGCTATTTCTAGATCGTGCTTGTCCATCCATTTCCTAATCTTTGATATACTGTTATTTACGATATTTCTTAGAGCATTTTTGTTTATGGCTCCCACAACTAAAGCTAGATCGTCAGCATAGCATATCAATTCTACTTCGTTCTGGGTACAAGTTTTCATCACATCGTCATAGAGGATGTTCCACAGTGTCGGGCCGAGTACTGAGCCCTGTGGAACTCCTCCACCTAATTTCCTACTAATTTCCTTAGTAATGTTTATAGTCCGGTTATTGAGGTAGTCTCTCATGATATTTATGATGTATTTCGGTATTTGTTTTTTTTCCATCTTATTTAGTATCCATTTCCATGATGCTGCATTGAATGCATTTTAACATCTATCAGTACCAATGCGCACCATTTCCTGCCGTCCGCGTGGTGTTCTTCGATCTTCTTAAGTACCGCGTCCACCGCGTGGATGGTGGATCTATTTCTCCTAAAACCATATTGGTTTTTATTTAGCGCTTCATTGTCTTCTAGGAACGTTTGTAGTCTTACATTTATTAGGTTTTCGTAGACTTTTGCTATAACGTTAAGTAAACATATCGGACGGTATTTTGTTGGTATGTAGTCTTCAGCCTTCTTAGCTTTCTCGATTAATACCAAGTTTGCCTTTTTCCACTCTTCAGGGAAGGTGTTCTCTCTGAGGTAGTTGTTAAAGATACCTAGAAATAGTTCTGTATTATTTTTATCAATACCTTGATAATCTCTGATTTTAAACCATCAGGCCCTGGTGCTTTTCCGTCTTTTATCCTGTTGGTTGCGTATTTTAGTTCTTCGGAGGTAAAGAGGATTACTGAGTCTTTAGGTTTTACCTCCCGTTCTTGTTTACTTGTCTTAGTTATAAACAAGCTCTCAAAGGCTTTTTCCCGTGCTTCCTTCGTTAAGCTAATGTGTGGTGTTGTTATTCTCAGCTGACTTTTAACAATTTTGAAAGCATCACCGAAAATATCATCTTCCAGTCTTTTACATAGTTCTTTCCACTTCTCTGCTTTTTGTCTTTTGATTGTGTATTTGAGGGTCCTTTTGTTAGTCATATATTCTTCTTTTCTGCTTATTTTTAACGAGGATTCATGGTTAGTTCTCTGATATAATCTACGTGCCTTGTTCGTTTTTTTATTAGTTCTTGTATCTCATCTGTCTACCAGTAAGGTATGGTATTTCCGAATTCAGCTTTTACTTTTTTCGTAGTTATTCTAAAGGCTTTCTGTATATTTGTTTCTAGTGTCTGCGCAGGATTACTATTGTTTATTTTGCTGACTAGATTGTTGAATACTTTGATCATCTTCGGGACGTCTGTTTGTCCATGTATCCATTTATTTCTGTTAATTTTACGTTGTCCCCACTCTACTATTATGAAACGATGGTCACTGAAGCTTTCTTCTTCCATTACGCTCCATTTAATGCTGTCATTTACTAGTCCATCTGACATCATTGTGAGATCCACAAAGGAGACTCCTGTAGATCTCACTAGCGTTGGCTTGTACCCATCATTTAAAAGATTTAGGCCAGAAGTCGCCATCCATTCCAGCAAAAGTTTTCCTCTTTCATCCGATATTACTCCTCCCCAAGTATTGTGTTTGGCGTTAAAATCGCCTGCTACTATTACTTCCTTATCGTCATATTTAGCTTCCACCGCTAGTTGTTGAATCTCGTCAAGGGACTCTTTGTATTTGTCTAAACCGCTATTCGGTGATATGTAGACTGAAATTAGCCTAAATTGTTCAGTTTCAATTGCAGCATAGCACTCTCCGGTTCGGTATCCCGTGACTTGGTATCCTGCCAGGTTATTGTTGATGATCATGGCCGTCTCATATATGTTTTGATAAACGTTACGTCCGCTTAGTTTATGGGTTGGCTCGCTGATCATTATAAAGTCTGTTTGCGTCCTTGTCGCAATCGCCTTTGTTAGGTCATATGCAGTCCTGCTGTGATTCATGTTTATTTGTAATATAGTAGCCATTTTTGATTATAGGTTTTGATATACACATACATTTAATATCTAGTATAAAATCTTGTCAAACTTCACTCTACATATATTGTAAAGATAAAATATTAAAATTCGAACATCACACGATAGTCAATAAAAATTTAGCACAGTTAGAAATTATATCACAATTGATTATCACAGTCTTTGTCACAGTCTTTATCACGTGTTATTGACCGACTTATCATAGTCATGTCCTTCATATTTCTTTAGGGTGACTTCCTCCCACATTGCAGGCGTCTTTGCTATTATCATATCTTTTTGCTTTTCGTATTTACTTCTTTGGTTTTCCTCCCGTCTGTACCGTTTTAGCACTATTTTGAAAGTTTCGCAACCTCGTGATCCTGCCTTGTGCCCAGATACTTCACAGAGTGCGCAGTATTCTTTGTTCGAGCACTCTTTCTCATTATGTCCAATTTGACAGCATTTTCTGCATTGCCTTGATCTATCTGGGCCTTTACAGTTTTTTGCTTGGTGTTCATACCCCCAGCATTTAAAGCACCTCGGTATGTCTATTCTTTTCTACTGTGCAGGTTACTAAACCGATTCTAAGTCTGCCTCCGCATAGTGCCAGAGCATCAGATTTGTTCATTACTGCAGTTGTGGCCTTTGTGCTTCTTTCATTTGGGCGTAATTCTCCTAGTTCAATTTCTTTTTCATCGATATTTCCTAGTCTCTCTTTTATTGCTTCCATTATTTCCTCTTTTTCTGTGGACGGGTCCATCCCTTTAATATGTACCGTTTCTTTATCTGTTCTAGTGCCCAACGTTCTAATCTTTGTTTGTATTGTGGAGGGCATATTTTTTACTATATTCTGCATCTCTTCTAATATTGTTTTATCCTTCTTCATTGTGATTATAAGGTTACCTTCTCTAGTAGTTCTTACATTTTTAATAGCTTCAATGGTATCGCTACCCTTTAGTTTTGTTTTCATATCAGTCAGTATTTCTTTAAAATTTTTATCATCTTTCTCCACTACTAGTGCATATGTCTCTCTACTTTCTTTATTTTCTCCCGTTTTTTCTTTTGTTCTCAGCGGCGTAGTGTAAATTGCCACTTTAGGTTTTGCACCGTTGAATATATATTCCGTCATTTTTCTTAGTTGTACAACAGGCATTGTTCGGATATGATGTATTCCGACCCAGTTGAATTCTTTCACTTCTTCTTTTATTTTGTGTAAATTCTCCCACATGCCTTCCTCAGTACCATCAGAGTTAATTTTAATAATTCGTCTGTTTATAATCTTTTCCTCATTTATTGTTCGAATTTTGCTTGTTTGTTCGATTACCTCGATATCTTGACTATTTTTTGAGAGTTCTGGGTATCGATCTTTAAACATTTTTTGGATTGATTTCTCCATGTATAGGTCGTCAGGTTCAACTATTACGACTTTAACCATTTCATCATTTGCCTCCAGTGGGTTTCCGACTATTACTTCAGTTTTTTTGAATATTTCATTTTCCCATTTTTTGTTTTTAATTTTGAACCAGTCTGGTAAAGTTATGTCTTCAGGAAGTTTTTCCATCTGTTCTTTTTCTACCATTCCCTGTGTAGCTAATACTTGAGAGAGTTGTTTATATTTTCCTTCAACCTCTTTACATTTTCGTTCTAAGTATGCACATCTCTTGTCTGATTTCTCTTTATTTGTTCTCATTTCCATTTCTAGTTCCCTTCTTCTCTCGTTTTCGATCTTATTTTCTTTAGCGAGTTTCCTTATAAGTATTTGAATCATGTCTAGTCCATTTTTTAGCTCCTTATGTACCTCTCTTCGTTCATTTTTAAAGTTTACGAGTTGGTCTGTTTTTTGTTTGAGTTTCACTAATGTCAAACTTGTTGGTTCTCCTAGATTCATCTGTGTCGTAATTGGGTTATCCCCTAGTTTACGTCTCCTTTTTTTTGTTTGTTTTATTTCCCAATCCTCCCCTTCTTCGGTGGTCTCATCGGCTGTATTTTCCGTAGTATTGTCTGTTATTTCCGCGGTGTAGGCTGTGCTACTTGTGGTTGAACCCTGCGGCGATCTATTCGTTATCGCACTCTTTTTGAAAGGATTTTCTGTTTCCTTTGCGCTGTATGATTTTACGATTGTATCCCTCGTTCTATCTAGTTTTACGTATGCCTCCTTTATGCCGATAATCCCCGTAGGGGGTTTATCGTATGTTCCCTCTACGTCCTTCGTCACCTCCGTTCTGACTTCCAGTAACGTTCCACTTGTTCCCTCGGCCCGGTCGCTCACCTTGGGAGTGGTTTGCCTCTGGTAGCTGGCTGACGGTCGGGGGGGTCCCACAGGCGCAGCCCCATCACCGACCGGTACTAGGGGATCCGAAGCCCCTTGCACCGTAAACTCGAAATCCATAGGTTGTGCCATCATGATGGGTATAGAATGTCAAGGTCTCGCAGGGTCGTCATAATAAAATTATAAGTGAAATTACAATAAAGATTACAATAGAGTTATTCGTAGTCCGGTTCATAGCCATGTCGTCATTACTTGTTCAGTCCCGTCACCTATCTGTTTATTTCTCCTTCCTTCTTTTGTTGCTAATATGTATTAGCTATTACGTTCTGTTTTTCTTTAGTTAGAGATTTGTTCTTTTACTGTGTTATTTCTATTAGCTTCGTCTTCTTTCTTCTTTTTTTTTATTGCTTATTCATACTATAGCACTGTCTTTAAATAAGTTCATGTGCCTGTGTATGTGTTAATGTTTATTTCTTCCTTTTCTCGCTTAATATATATTAACTATTTCTTTCTGTTTTTCTCCAAATAGTGATTTATTCTTTTATTAGATTATTTCTATTAGCTTCGTTTTTAATTACTTATACGTACTATAGCGATGCCTTTAAATATGTATATGTGCCTATGTATTTTGAGCATCATTTCTGACCTAAGTTTATCTTATAGTGGGTGAGAATGCGTTAGTGCCATTTACCGGCAACAGGTTCTCACGCGACATTTTGTTTTGTTCATGTCTTTATCACTATTGTTTTGTACACTTTTTTTCTTTTTTTTTTTTAAACGTATATACGTATATGCACGCTTTTCTCAGCGGTAAGTCCAAAAACGTACAGAGATCCTATTCGCGTGTGTAGTTTGTAGTGGGTTTTTCACTACCATGTTTGGTTAGTGATTCGATATTCTCTGTATACTTGGGGCATCCTGCCCATCTCTTTTATCTCCATTACTATATTCTTTAATTACCTCTTATACTTGATAGACTTAGTTAAGCGAGCACAGTAACTACTTTCATGATTTCTTGTCTCTATTTTTGCAAGTATTTTCTTAATATACTAACTATTTCATAGTTATTAATCTTTCAAGCAGTTCGCAACCACTCCTTCCTATTTATCAGTATGCCTCCTAATAGCTGTAGTTATAAGTTCGCTAATATTCGATACCAATCACTTAGTTGTGACATGTCTTTCTTTGGTATTTGTGTTTGTTTCCATAGGCCACAATCTTAGTACTGAAACTTCTAATTCTCTCTGTGAGCATTACTGTTGCCACCATACATTTCCAGACTGCATCATGGAATTTATTTATATTTAGTTATTCAGCTACCTACTGGCGACTGGTCATCCCACTGGCATCAAATCATTGCGACTCTATTTTATGGATACTGCTTTCCTTTTTTTCCTTTTTGTTTATTTTATATGTAGTCTATGTACTAACCTTTTACGATATACCTGATATCTTTCTACTACTTATATATTTCTCTTAAACCTTCATACAATTTACTGCACTTGTGTTTTCCTTACCAAGTGTTTAGTTCTCTTTTGTTTGATTTATTAGTATCTGAGTATCCGAGTGTAGTAAGATCTTGTTTCTTGTTGTCAGGTCCTATCCGTCTTCTCCGTAGTATAAGTTATTAGCGATTTTGCGTCTCTCTATGTGTTACTATCTTAGTTTCAAGTGTATCGTATCCCCATATTATTTGAAGTTGCTACTGGGTATCTATATGTCTCTTAATACCTTCCCAGGTGTTTTGGGACTATTTGGCCTTCTCTGTTAAGCTAATTTGTTTTCCATAATCTATAAATATCGTTTATTTGTCTACCATCTGACATTTGCTTGTCATATTTTCTACTTTTCTTTAATTTTTTAGTTATTTCCTCCTATTACTGGTTGTTTCCTTTTTAGCTTTTGATTCCCGCATTAATACCTTCCTCCTGGTACTTGGAAGTTAATAATCGTGCTTGAAATACATCACAAAAGATTAATCCCCCAGGAGCGATATAAAACACGTCCGTGTTACTTCAGATTTAGCGGATTACTCCAGGTTAGGTTAGGTTAGGTTAGGTTAGGTTAGGTTAGGTTAGGTTAGGTTAGGTTAGGTTAGGTTAACTCTGCCTGTGGCGGGGTGCGTGTTGCACGTAGGTGGCACATGCACTCAGCAGTGCTGCAGCCGGTCCCAAGCCCGGACAAAAGAGGAGGGGCTTTACTAGCTCCACTTTGCTTCGTAAGTACTCTCTGGTACTTATCTTTGGGTGGAGCTTACTTTGAACTTTTCTATTAGGGGTCAATTTTCTACTCTTCTACTGTCGACCCCGACTCTAATATTTCTGGCTCGTCTTAGCTATTAGGTTAACCGAGGGCGGACGAACCTTTCCTTTCTATCTATTAATTTAAGACGGCCCGCATGAACTTGGACTGGCTTTGGAATGTGAAATGGTACAGTTGCATGAAGCCGGCGCCGCGGCGTGTAGTGTCTGAAGGGGCTGAAATTACGGGAATCTTCCACCCGAATTGTTCCTAATGAGGGCATAAAGCGTCCGTGTGGCCCCTCGCGATGGCAAGCGCTTGGGGGGGGTGCCCACGTCGTCGGGGGCGTGGGACCTCCGAGAACCGAAAGGCAAGTAAGAGGCTGGAGTCCACCAGGGGTTGACAGAGTCCTCCTATTTGGACATATTCTGGTGCAGCATGAGTTCATGCTGGTGCTGTAGGTCCTTCCTCAGCATGGGTGCACCCCATCGGAAGAGCCCCCTAAGACAGGGATTTTAAATCAGTATGAATTCTGAACAAACTGTGGAAGAAGTAGATGATGAGAAGAGAATAGAGGTAGTGGTCGAGTCACCTGACACCGAGGAGTCACAGGAACAGCAACCAATGGAGGTAAAAGTATTATGCCCGTTGGACATGCCCGATAATGAGGCGTTCAAAAAAAGTGCCAAAACAATTA